>JARHVA010003084.1:0-12500 GCA_037957365.1 Torreya grandis
ACAAATGTTCTCTGCACATTTTTTCAATACTTTCAAGTTAGGAAAAGAGTTATCAAGTGTTGTTTTAGACCCCACCATCAAAAAGCTATCAATTATCCAATGGGTGATAGATCACATTCGAGAAAGAGAAAAAATTTAAAGAACAAAACTCTTGAGGAAATACAAGAGGTGAGGTACAAAAGCAAGGTATGAATGCAAGCACTTCATTTAAAACAAGCTACATAAACTATCTCTAATGAGACAAATGTTTTAGACAATGATGTGATTGAAAATAATGAATTAAATAATGATGAAATTAAAAATAATCAATTTAATAATGATGAAATTGACAATACTAAATTGCATAATGATGAAATTGACAATAACGAATTAGATAATCCTAGAAGATCACATTCAAAGTATAGTGTTTTTTAATTTTTTGGTTGAATGTATGCATGATGCCTTACCCCCTAGTAATGAATAAATTTTAATGGAAAGAAAGAATGATGAAATTAGTAATGAATAAAATTTCATAGAAGAAATATAATGAGGAAAGAAATAATGAAAAAAATGCCATCCCTCCAATAATCAATGAAAGTAATGAAGATTATTAAAACACCCTCTCAAAAAGTTCCACTAGTAACAACAAATCCAAGAATTGTGCATAGAAAAGGTAAGTATTGAATTGAATTCGATGAAAATATTTTCAAACCAATGCATAAAAAAATCTTTGACCACTAGTCAAGAAGGCTAGATCAAGAAATTTGGGATAGTTTCTTTCATAATTTAACTCATGATACTAAAAGATGGCAATTGTTTATTTCATTGATGAAATTGATTAAGATGAGACCTACCATGTATACATTAGGGTTAATCAAATCTAATATGGATGATGAAAATAAAGAAATTGTTGAAAATTTACATGATGCATATCATATTCTAGGCTCTAAATTATGCAACAAATATTGTAATGATGTCTAGTATATAATCACAACTTGTGCAATAAGTAGTCAAATAGGGAAGAATGAATGATTAAAAAAAAAGCCAAACATTTGAGTTAAACATAAAAACATTAATGAAAGCAATTTAAAGATGTAAAATATTTAATGAACCCAATACCAATGAGCTATATGCATTCTCTATTTGACTTCTACAAAATGACAAAGGTATTGATCCGAACAACACTTCAGGGGATAATTTGTGCAATGGTCCTACCCTAATTGGTGGCAGAACTTTTGGGAGCCATAAATTTTACACCATAGCTCTATTTGACTCTCCATTTGAACCGTTGGAAATCAAAGAATGAGGGGAATGTCGTGACATGGCATGGAGCTTCACTCAATGGGTTTTGACAATAGAAAAAAAAAATGGAAGTGCCCTAAATTTTAATTTTAGTAGTGTAGTCTAAAAATAGTAAGTTTCTAAAAATAGTAATTTCTCAAATTCTATGTTGTTATAATTCTTGGAAGTTGAACCATTTCATCTCCCTTAAGATTGGTGACCTTCCAAATTCTCCTCCTACCTTCAAAAATAGGTATAAATAGATGTGTATCCTGAAAATGAAAATAGACGTCTCTTTCGAGAGATAGGCATATATTGTATCGACAATTTTGAGCAATAAAACATCTCTTCTAAGAGATAGCAACACTATTTTGTGTGTTCTTGAAATATTCTGCAACCAAGACTTCTAAATTTTGGATTAGGTATAGCCAATGCTCTAAAAGAATCACTTGCACAATTTTGGAAGGACAATACTAGAGTTTCACCCAATGCAAGAGATGTAGTCAAAAGAAGAGTTGATTCTCATAACCATGAACCACATCCAAAATATTTCTTGGCTATGACTCAAACATAATTTTACTCCAAATTTTTAAAATAACATCCACAAATTTATAGTAGTCAAAGATATTTTGAGATGGCCAAACCTTTTTATATAAAAATAAATCACACATGCACCACTTATTATTGTAGGCAACATGTTGAGTTTACAATGCACTATGATGTTTTACATCATATTCATTGTACTTTGCATACTAAAAATATTTTGTAAGAGTGTGGCTTAGAAGTTCCACCAAAATCAGCCAAGGAATTTCATCCAACCATTTTTTATGAAAGATCAAATGAACATTTATGTTATAACAAAATATTTTCATATGGAAATTGTAGAATTTATGGTGGATTACCAAATATAAATAATTGTATCCATGAATATGAAACATGTATAATTGGACATGAATTAGTTGGTTTGAGAAAAAACAAATCTATGACTTATCAAGTAAAAGATGACAAAAAATTGAAAAGGTGTGAGATTATTATAAAAAAGATACCCATTTTATAATTTTGGTTCAAATTCAAGGAGAAATTTGTTTATGAGTATGTAAGGCACACACACAGGGATATATGGTTGGATGAACAATTCAAGATAAGCAAGGGGACATTCCCACTTTATTCGATTGTTTCAGTAGTTAACTTTGTTAAAAATTACACATTCAAACCACAAACAGAAGTTTAGTTACAATATTACAACTCATCATAAGTTTCCATATTCATGCATAAAGCATTCATATATGCACCTAATAATACCGAGCAAGATCAAAAAATAATAAGGGAGTACCACTTCTATATCAATGATGACTAATCACATTGTACAGAGTACATGCATAATTATTTTGAGAAGTTCTATAAATAGTTTATTGAGAGGAACATTCAATTCAATTATCATTATATTTGGTCAAATAATTGTACATTGTAATTCAATAATACACAGATGTTTTACTGGTTGATCAGGTTGCACATTACCACTAGTGTAGAACATATTTGGAGTTTCACTGAGGCTAGCCATGGAAAAAGGAGCATGATAGTGTTGGAACATGTGTAAAAAGAGTCCATGTAAGGGAAGAGTTGAAATTTGATGAGGGTGCTCATTTTGAAAATACACAAATCATGGTTTAATGGTGTAATGAGAACATGTGCCATGGTGCTCAACCAAATTCTACTATTTATAAACATTTTTGGTTTATTGAATGGGCATGATGGGAGGCCAAGAATGTGGTCTTAGAATTTATCTGCTCATCTAGATGTGTTGGTAGTGCCAGTTTGAAGTGAATAATCACCAAGAATGGAGTTCTCTAAAACATCTCAAGCTTTGACAACATTTGTTGTCATTATTTATGCTCTCCTAAACATTTGTGAAAATGTATTTTTGGATACACTTGAATGTCAAGGTCATGAAAACATGTGTAATTCACCTATATAGATGTGTTCTAATCAATATATTTTCACCTGGGAGTCTTGGAGGTAAAAATTTGTGTTGGATCTTAAGAAGTTGTCTCTTCACTATCAAAAAAATGCATTTTAGGACTCATCACTACAACTTATGCCATGAACTGATCTTAAAGGTTCAACCAAAGTGATCCAAGGTGAAATAATATTTTTTATACATGAAAATGAGGGACTTGATGGTTTATTAAATGACTTATAGTTTCCATTCTATGCATGTCTAAATTTAGGCTAAAATTCTACATTTTCCTTGTATTGGGAAGGGCATTCTTGAGGCTAGAATGAGTGGTGGGTTTGTCAAATGGGCTTTTCAAGAGGCCAATAACATGGTATTAGATGTTATATTACCATCCATATGTTTTGGAAGTGATATTTTAAAATGAATAAGCACCAAGAATGGAATTCTCCAAAAACATCTCAAACTTTCTGCCCTCCTAAATAGTAGTGTTTTTGCCCTATTGAATATTAGTGAATAGTCTCATTGGTGTCTAACTATTATTTAAATTTAATTTTCATATTGGGATTCAAAATATATATGTTTGTTTCTTAATTTATAATGCACACTCTTTAATTTCAATATGTGTCCCCCACATTTAAGGATTTATGCCCTTTAATTCACTAAAATTTGTGGGGAAAACATCTTCATAATATAATTTTAGGTTAAAATAATCCTTTTAGATATATTATATATTTTTAATCAATTTATTGAGTAATATTCTTGTCAGTTAAGAATACCATTGATATCCTTGATGATATCTTTCTCAATACAACCAATATCTTATTGTAGAGATATGCTTATAAGTAGTCACTAACTTCTTAGATTTGCTCCTCTCTTTGAATAATTCTTCTTGTAGGTCAATTTGTATAAGTATTAGACAATATTTATGACTTATTTATGTGTTAACACATAAACCAAATCAACATTATATAAGACTCTAAGAGTTTAATCCATCATTCTCAAATTCTATGTTTTTAGGTTTTTAGGTCTCTAGGTCTAGTTTGGAGCTCTAATAGGTCAAATTCAAAAAAACAAAGTTTATAGAAGTTAAGGATTAGGTTTATAGTAGTATTTTACCATGTCTAATATGTTCCAACCCTTCTCAATGTTTTTATAACTCAAAATAATAATAAAATCATCTTACCTCATAAGCTTTAAGAGACTTAAGTATTTAAGACATAAGTGATAATTATGACCTCTATAATGTTTAATAGACTTATACTACATTGCATACTTGCACCTAAGAACCTAATATGACTTGTTTTACTCTTGAGAGAACCTTAATATAGTTTAATTTACTCATGGATTTACACTAAGAATATTTGAAAATAAAAATTTGACATTTTAATGTTAAATAGCCTAAAACTCCCCACATAAACTCAAGTCATCTACTTTTATTTCTACATCATAAATACTTTCAATAGGCTCAACACAAACATAATATTCAAAACTCAAAATTATTGGGAATAATATTTATATTAATCCCAAAGAACAATATTACATTAGAGACTTTATAGATTATGAGCTTGATATTATTCCTTGCATCTACATCTAATGACTTTTTAGTATATTTACATACTAGACCATTCTGATGACTCATCTCACATAGATAGTTTATATTTGGAACTATCCTTAAAATTACTCATCACCAAATCATAACCCAATGATTTGACCCATATCATGAGAAAATAAACATTTCTAAGAATAGTTTCTAGTTGGAACAATCCCTAAACTTCCTCAACACATCTTGAACTTGCTCAAACTTGCTTGTCTTAGTCTTAGGTGTACCAATTCTTCCTCAAAGTTGTTCTTGACTGAGTTTGAGGTTATAATATGGTTTTACAATAGTTAATTTCATCTCCCTCACATTTTAAAACTTTCCACAAGGCAACAAGCCTTCAAGTTCATTCAAATATTCAAATTTTCCTTTTTGGAGGTTAAGTTCAAACATTGTTCTTGAGATCACTATATTTTCTCAAACATACCTATTACATAGTAGGGAGGATAATTAAATGTACATGGGAATTATACAATGCTATACATACCTCCTAATCACCATTTCATGTACAATATCACATGACATGGATCCTTATTGCTTACATCAAGATTCAATATTTATAAACTTGCCTTCATTCGCTGATGCTCTTGTATCACATTCATTATGATATTACATACCATTTATTTTCACATTATATTATATTATACATTAAATTTGTGATATTTTGAGAAATATATTCATTATGAAAATAAATTACTAGTTTTAATAACTCTGTTAGAGATGTGAATACCCATTCTTGTAACATTATTCACACTATTTTCTCATACATCAGGGCCTAGATAGATATAGGATATCATTCACTAGTATAGTTATTTTGGATTAATGAAAAAAATGAGCTACTTCACTCATCAAGGTTGTCTCTTATAGGATCTGAATATTTGTCCTCATGCGCCTTGTAGATGGGAATTTATATAGGCATTTCTAAAGGTGGGATACATTTTTACATGTATTAGTTATAGATGATAACATAGATGAAATATTTGTATTTTGGGTGTGTGATTACCTTATTCACATTGCACACCATATTATCCTTCCTATGATTTTATATAACTGGAAAATCTAGGATATTATGATATATCTCATGACTCTACAATAAGTTAAATAAGCTAACAATTAAGGATTGCATGGGATGTTTCTTATGATATGAATTACCTCCTCGCACAAATAGAATGTGATTGGACATATATAGTATATGTTTCATTTTTTGTAACTTTGGTAGCTACTAGGATAATCTCCCTATCTTTGGGGATATCTATAATATATGTTCCATTTGTTGTGATTATTTTTTATTAGAATACCCACCATACTATCTCTAGCGATATGGAGGTGAATAATTGGCTTGATATTTGTACACAAGGGTTGCCAAATTGGGTTATTATTGATGTGAAAGTGGTGACCATCCCTGCAAACACTAAGGTGATGGTGGCATTTTTCCAAGATGACACTATAGAGAGTGAGGGGCCCATCGTATGAAATTTTTATAGCTAGTAGACCCCGTTTTCCTTGTTATGCCATATTGACATATTAAACTAGTGCACATGGATTTAAAAAATAGGTTGTTACATTATTAATAAAAAAATATTTCTTGATTATTTATCATTGTTAAACTCTTTTAGAGTCCTAAAATTATGTAATTACATTTCATTATTCAAATCACCTAAAATTATCAAATGTGGATCAACAGCCAAACATATAATTCATTGTTGATAATGGAAGTAAAAAAACCTCATTTCTCATAAATTAGTTTTATAATATAATAATAAAATACATAAAGCCTTAAAAAATAAAAATATAATACATTGTTAGGTGAATGCCATATAATCACATGTACAAATGTGTATAATACATAGATTTCCATTTAAGCATACAAAAAAAGTATAATTTCCCATAAAGGCATACAAAAAATTACATCATGTAAGGCATGAGCTAATCATCAAATAGCCTCCCTCTCTTTGCCTTCCTCAAAGAAGACCATCCCTGGGATGCCATGCTAGTAGATGGATATCCATCTAATGCCTTAGATTTCTCCAAGATCAGACTATGATTCCTACGCTCATAGCTTGCTTGCAGCTGAACCTATTCAAATACAAGTATTATTAGAAAAATAACATAAAATATGTATGTAACCAGGTTAATGAATTAATTTTAAAATAGATATTTATGAAATAGTTAAACATGCACTTATTGCAATCTCATGGTCCTACTCAATCTAATTTTCATGCTTGATTGGATCGATGGTAGGTTGAGCTACATGAATAGGTTTTTGAAATGAGGATGAAATATGAGATGTTTCCCTAGACTAACCATCTGAACTAGACTATCAAATGTCATGGGACAACCCTGCATACACAACACATTCACATACGTTATATTTGTTAGGCAACTATGTAGTAAAATTATTAAAAAAACTATTTTACAATTCAAAATTACACGTTAATATGCACCTTTGTGAGGGCCTATGTAGATGAAATCACAACAAATCCTATGTTTGTCTCCACTGGTAGTAATAGAGGAGTGTCAACTTGAGATATCCACTAAACAAACAAGGTCTCACTTAGTTTTCTATGAAGTATCAAAGATATATGGTAATTTTTTCTCCTAAATACTAAACCAAGAGTGTAAGATGTACTCAAAATTTTACCTCTATATAATTAAAAGTTATTGTGCTGACACAAGGCACTATAATGGTGGATGGGCCTGCAACTGACTATGTATATGTAAACAATGGCTACATAATATCTAATCCTACAAATCTAGATTGTGACGATGAAGGCATCATCTCTTCCTAGAACATAAACAACTATATGTATAATTCATTTATTGTAAAAATTAATTGTTAGAATTTAAATTTTTAAATATAGATTAAACTTGACAGATAACATTTACATAAAATATCCTTGCATTCATGAAGTTGTTGATGACTGCACACCAAATATGTGTGCCAAAAACTCATCACTCAATAATATATTATCTAACTCCTCTAAACCACTAACGATCTCATCATCATAAGGTCTAGTACATATAACTCCACAAGATTTGCAAGGATGGGGTTGGGTATGCACACTATGTGGCATATTTGTAGCATCAATCATTGAAAGCCTACTCGTATGTTGTATGAGTGTATCAGTAAGTGCACTAAGTGCATGTAGAGTGTTGATATCCATGACCTCCTTCACCTTAGGGGGATATCAAGATGAAGTGACTTTTGGGTAGGAATCCTTGCAGGTCGATTAGGTGCATGACATGCAACTAGTCGATCCTAGATAGAGCCTTTTCTTGGCCCTAAAACTCCCTATAATCAAAATAATTTAGAATCTCATTAAGGATAAACTCACAATAGATTTTATTCAAAAAATAAAATAGGACCTCATGGTTGTTACATAGTGGATAATCAAATACCATCCACCATCGGTCCCAAAAATTGGCTTTGATCAAATTATGTTGGCACCTATGGATTGGGAAACGTTTAGTAGTTACTGGAAATGGTGCACTGGTGGCTGAGTTAATGAATAATGCACAAATTTTAGCTTTTGATATTTGTTTTTTTTTTACCTCCTATGCTGATAATTTATCAACATAATAATCCCTACAACTATCTCAATAAGATGCCTATCTATCAATTTGACTTGTTATCAAGTCAACTTGACCCAATAATGTCACTAGGTTATTGGCTAGATAGGTGCAGTGGATGTTGGTGGATGTGGGATACCTCATTTTTTTGATTAGTTCCTCAATTTCAATTTTATTTTCTACAATGTGTGAAGCCAGATCCTCTTGGCTACCTGGGGGATCTTTTGGAATTATAGGATGGTTAGGTGTGCAAATATGAGGGTTAGGTGGAGGGTTAGCAAGAGGATTAGGAGGGTTAAGTGGAGGATTATCAAGAGGACTAGGTGGGTCAGGTGGAGGGTTAGGAGGAAAATTATGGTCTCTTGCAATGGATTGCATTATTTAAAACAAAAAAATTACAAATTAAACAATGTAAAAATTAAAAATTTGGTAAAACACAAGGTTAATAGGTGTAATTTTTTTATCACTTATGTCATCTGCATGATGGCATCATGAAGTTCAGGATGTGTTGAGATTTTTGAAGGACTTGTAGCAAGTATTGAGGAGAATGTGATCATGAAATAGATTGAAACAAGTCATGAATGAAAATTTTAGAAGCCACAAGTTTTTAAAAAGCACGCACAAGCTATAATGCATACACATTATATAACATGTACATGTTAATAATGCATACACATTAATAACACATACACATTATTTAACACAAAATGTGTACGTCTTTTATAATGTGTATATGTTTTATAATGCATACGTGTTATAGCTCAGTAATCATCAATCCCTTTTCCAAATAATATGTATGCATTATTAACATAATGTGTACACATGGTGTTAATAACACATATGAATTATGAGGCTTGTCCATAGAATTGTTGCCCAACTCTATGCACATACTCAGTTGAAAAGGGAATGTTGATAGATAGTTTTGATCCAATTGATAACCTGGTTGTGTCCATTCACATATAACATGACATTGGAAAGGAGGGATTTAAAAGATAATAAGCTCAAAAAAGAATATACAAATATAAGGAGAAGGTGCCCCCTCTTAATATGTACCTTAAATCTCATAAAGAGAATATAACTTTATAAAGTCCCTTACATCTCATAAAGAGAATATAACTCTATAAAGTTGTTTTTCAAATGTTTTGTTGAAATTATGAACTTCTAAACTTTTATTTTAGATTTTTTTTTAGGTTGAAGTGTTTTTATAAATTTGAGATTTTAGGCCTTTGGTATTAGTTTCATGTATAGGGTTGGACCATTGATTTAAAAAACCTTCCTTTTTAGTTGTTCTTGTCTTTTCACTATCTTTAACAAATCTTCGTATTTTTTTAAACATGGTTGTCTAGTTTGCATGTTTCTTGCATATTTTTTGTATAGAGTTCAATCCCTAATTCAGTAAATTTAAATTTAATTTCAATTAAAATAAATATGAACTATGCAAAAATAAAAGTATCAACAAAAATATGAACTACGAAAATATAAAATAACATCATCATAAAAATATAAAATAACATAATCATAAAAACATAAAATAACATAATCTAACATAACATAATCATGAAAACATAAAATAACATAACATAACATAACATAACATAACATAACATAACATAATATGATATAATATAATATAATATAATACAATATAATATAATATAATATAATACAATATAATATAATACAATACAATATAATACAATACAATATAATATAATACAATACAATATAATATAATACAATATAATACAATATAATATAATATAATATAATATAATATAATATAATATAATCATGAAAACATAAAATAATATAATCACAAAAACGTAAAATATGAAAAATATATTTAATAACACAATCTATCATAATCATTATGAATTATGAAAATATAAAATCATAAATAGATGTAGATGTAAAGTAAAATTTCAAATATTAATCTTGAAAAATAGGTGATTCTAGGTAATCTCATGTGCATTCCACATTGTTTTAAATCCTTATATGTTTTTATTGGATATTATAGATGTGATTTTACTAGTAGGTCATCTCACCTTACTAGTATTATTTGGAGGGTATTAGATACCTTTACTTTTGGTGGCCCTAGAGTTTGTGCTTCAGAACAACATGATGTGGAGGATGAATTCAATGATGATTATGCATCACCTCGATGCTCTTAGAAGAGTATAAATCCCTTAACTTCTACATTCCCACCTTGGAGGTATAAATATATAGTTTATTTTAAAGTTAATTTTTTTTCTCATTAAGAAATTCTAATTATGCAACTTGATAATGATAGTTCTACTAGTTATAGGGACATGCAGAAGCGTATGATAGAAAGTGTGATGCTCATATGAATGGGTGTCCTCAACATTTAGGGACCTGAAAAGGAGGTACAAATTTATAATTTATTTTTTATTTAAAAAATATTTCTTTTTATTCAACAACTATACTATTAATTTATTATGACATCTCTACTTCCAATATATAATAGCAGGAAGGTGTGGGAGCTGAAAGTATTAAATGTTCTTTATCTGTTGGTTAGGGACTCTCCATAGAGGCCTATATTAAAATTTTATTTTTCAATTAAAAATATTTTTGCTCATTTAACATTTCCAATAAATATTGATTATGGAGAATCTACATCCCATATCGATTGACAAGAATATGAGGGTGCCAATGGCTTGTAAAAGAGGTAGAAATTATGTTTTGTTATTTAACTTTATTTTATATTATTGAGCTATACTTTCCTATCATTTTATTTCATATATATGTTAGGTGAAAGATCCTCTTTTCTTTTTCATAATAAAATAAATCCATGATCTAGATGACAAGACTTAATCCCACATAACATCAACGACATAACCCCCTCCCTCTTCCGGCCTCACCCTAAAGGATTAACTTGGGAGGGTGATGATGTAAATCCATCTTTGCCAAATTCAGATGATGATAGACCCTATTGTCTTACTTTTGAGGCTTATATACAATGAGTGTCAGGATCACTCAAGATGACAGGAAGATATTAATGGATGATTGGTAAAATATGTATTTTAATATATTTTATTAAAAAAATTTAATCTTTTTTACTTCAATTTATCATTTTAGTGGTTTATTTTATTTCCAATTTATTTATTTGTTCATTTATAAGGTAGGTGCATGGATATGGGGGCCCAAAAGTGGATAAGAGTTGATGGAAATAGTTTTATGTACGTAGATTTTTAAAAATTGCATATGCATAACTATGGCATCTGCATGATATTTATTGAGACAAAACCACATACATGGTTATGAAATAATAAAACCATGTGCGTGGATCTATTACTTTATAACCACCCCCACCCCCACCCCCCCGAACCCCCACCCCCCCGAAAATATATATATATATATATATATATATATATATATATATATATATATATATATATATATATATATATATATCGATGCCATTCATTTGGAATCGATGCAAATCATGATTAGGAGAGAAGAAGAGAAAATATGTGGTTTACAATGAGACCCACTCTAGTAAAAAACACTCCAATTACCTAAATTTGATAATTCCATGATGAAAGAGAGGTATGCAAACACATTTTAATGCATTTAGAAATAAAATTAGTTAATTTTGTTGTATTTTTATTGAAATTGTTTTTTTAGCACATGCAAAGACTAATGTGCTAAGTGGCATTAAATAACAACCTGACCCTCATATCTCTCCTAACCAAAAAAACCCTCCTATCCCTCCTCACCCACAAAAACCTCATATCCCTCCTCACTTGCAAAACCCTCCTAGCCCTCATTTAGTTCTTTGAGCCCCACAAGGTAGTCAAGAGGATTTAACAACCCATATCAATGAAAACAAGATCAAACTTGATAATTTGATTAGGACATTGAGGGATACCCATGCAAGCAACCCTCATTGAATTTATTTGGAAAACACATCATAGACATTATTAGGTGAAATTGACTCGTTAACAAGTTAAATTGATAGGTGGAATCAGTATAAAGATAGATTTAGGGCATACTATTCCAAAACATTATCTACAACCATTGTGAAAGATAAACACAACAAAATCCCAAATTTGTTCCCTATTTAATGATGGGAAAATTGGTGCACCACTAGATGTG
>JARHVA010003084.1:17500-62500 GCA_037957365.1 Torreya grandis
AGTGTAGTCCATTATAAATCCATCATTGATGTGACAAGGTCTCATCATAGCCTAAGCAATCCATTAAATATAGTACTTGGCAGTATGCCCCATGATATAGGTATGAACAAGAGGAGGTTATGCCAAAATGCATAAAAATGGGAAAATAGGAAACTATCATCATTGAGGGCACCTAAAAGCATTATTAAAGCCTTTTTGGTGTCATTATAGCATCCGTGTTCATTACCCAATAGAAAAAATATATATGATGCAAGGATAAAAAGAAACATAGAAAAACATAAGATAATCAAGTATATTCATGAGAAAAAAAACATACAAACAATTCAAACATCATGCACAAGTATCTATATGTAGTGTCATAATGTCTTGTCTAATGGTCTTGATGAGAGTCAACAGGATGAGTGATTAAGTGATGAGCTAGACTAGGATGAACATGATGTAAATGTGGATTAAGGATATATATTTGGATAAGATATAGACTTGGATTAGACTAGTGATGATAATTAGGATTATAATTTGGATAAGGATATAGATTATCGATAATTTAGATGAGAGACATAAGATTGCTCAAGCTAAAGCAAGACCAGGTCACTATTAGCTCGATATAGACTATATTTACCCTAGTATGGAATAGAGGATGAAAGGCAAAAGTGGGATGGAAGACTATGATTTGGGTTATGGAGGATGAAGGACATGGAGATGGATGTGAAAAAGATAATAGTCATAAGATAAAATATATTGGAATATTTTTGCTTTTTCCAAATTTTATGATTTTTAGGGATTTTGACATATTTTAATTTGTAGGGATTTTTGGAATATGTATGTACACTATAAAAATTGAGGGATACTAGAACAGGGAATACCAAGCCTAAAAACTAGGATGAAAATGAAAATAACAATGGATGGGATGATAAAAGGATAATGGTGATGCAGAAAAGGGGATGGAGACCAAGGAAGAGTGGACCGGGGATATTCACTAACCACATTGTGAGGGAACTAGATGTTTAGTTTCCAAAGTGTCCATTAGATGATTTTATAAGATGATTATAGAATAGTGCTCAAGACATATTTCATTCCTATACAAAGGTCAAGAATGGAAGAAAAGATGGACAAAATAGGATGCATGATATGATGGTAGATGATGGATAGGAATGATGGACCAATGATGATATGGGTGTGATGCACATAGGGTTGATATGATGTGGATGAAAGGGATTGCAACCAAGTGTTGAGGTATAATACAAATTATAGATTATCCAACCATGATAATGAAAATTATTTTTCATCATGGTACTTGCCCAAGGTGATAATAAATTGGTTTTCACCATTAGATGAATGATTTTTTATTTTATTTTATTTTTTATTTTTTTGACTTTTTTATTTTTGACTTTTAGCATCTCGATTTATTAGAGGTGGGAGAAATGAAGGATTGTAGATGCTTTTATGATCTTTATCCAACACCTATTTTGAAAATATGTGATTCTAGGATCATGTAGTTGACGTTAGATTTACTAATGTCTTAGTGACCTTTGTTACCTCTTGATTTAACATCATTTGGAAATCTCAACCAGGTGTCTTTGTAACCCCTATAAGAGACAATGTTTCCTTGGAATTTGAAGTATGGTATGGATGGGATTAGGTCTTGATTTTTATGATGGGGTATAGGATGTGAATGATTGATATGATTAGGATGACAATGTGACTCGAAGGAGAGAAGAAATGGGATTCAATAGTTGCATACACTATTGGATATGGTCAAGGGGAAATTTTTGTTAGGTGCTATGACATTAAGGGATCCAAGACCTTTTGAATTTCTTGCACTTTGATCCAAATATAAGGAGGATTGGCCATATGAATTTTAACATATTTTTATTTGTTTATTGGATTAGACTTTGACTTTGATTGGCCCCTAGTGTTTATAGCTGGACTTCACCAAAGGACTTTGATTTTTGACTTTATAGAGGATGATGATTTTGACTTGGATGATCCCCTAGCACTTCAAGGATATTAATAATAGGGGATGATGATTTTTGACTTGGCCTATTGTGATGCTCTTCTTAATTTTGATTGATTATTTTTGGATCATAGCTAACTTGATTATTTGATGTGATTAATGGATTTTTTACTTGGATCCTCATTGATTTGACACATGATATTTCATGATGAAGGGAATCCAATGAGGTGTGTTCCTATGTATCCCATTTGGGGAGTGGAATGGAGTAATTATTAATAGGAGGAAAATGAATGGAGATGTGTGATGAAAGGGATGAATTAAGGGATGATGGATAACATAGTCCTCATAATAGCTACTAAGAGACCTAACCTCAATGTCAGAGAAAGTATCCTCAAGGATATCAAAAGGATCACTAAGACTCTTAGGAGAATTAGCATCTCAAGTTGATTCATATCCAACTTGATGATCTTCAATTGATAAAGCATCTAAGAATTGTGTTATAATTTCATCATCCTGATATAGATCAAAAATCATGCCTTTTGATAGGTCGACATTCAAATGAGAGACATCCTCAAAGAGATAGGTGTCGGCATGAATTTTATTATCTGAAATGGATGATGATTCTTAAAGGGATGATGTTTCTATCATGGGTGATGATTCATATACTAGTGTAGAATAGGATCTTAACCATTCTGATGTTGACTCTGATAGGGATGTTGGTGAGGCAATGTCACCAATATATGATTTTATAATAGTATCCATATTATTTTTTTCAAGTACCTCTTTCCCTTCGGGTTTGGGAATGGATGTTTTAGGCTTAATAGATTTGTGAGGATATATGATTTGGTGTGGATAGGATATAGGTATGGTTTTATCCAAGATGGTTGTGGTATGTTAGGGATTTGTGGCATCACCTGGGTTGAGGAGGGAAGACACTTGGTCATGCTTGGGAAGTAATTCTTGGCATACCCCTTTTTTCACATTCCTAGGTGTGGATGCATTGGATTCACCCTTAATTTCAATGTCTCCATTATCAATTAAATTTTGGATATAATCTCTAAATGGGAAACATCTATTGATAGAATTCCCAAAGACTTTATGGTATATACAAAATCATTCAGCTTGATACCATGAGGGCACATGTTTAGACAAATCTAAAGGTCTTGTTTTTGGGTGGAAAATCATGCATATGAACCTCAATTTCCAAAATAGGGCTTCCATAGATATGGGGAGATGGGTATATTTCTTATATATAGTGTTAGATGTCAAATTTTTAGATTGATGAGTGGAATAATTTGATGGTGGTGTCATGATGTAATGAGATTATTTAGGATATGAGCTAAATTTGGATGAGGTTGTCAAGCTAGGTTTCCCTTTGCTGGTAGGATAGGGGATTTATAATAGACTATGACTGGTGAATGGGTTTGAACTAGGGGTAAGGTTAGTTGAATGGGGTCAATACATTTTAAAAGTTGGGCCCCCATCTCAAGGAGACACAAGAGGACTGCATCCTTATTTTCATCAATATAATTATTAAACAAGGAACTATTTAAATTAAAAAGGTCATGATTAGGATCATAACTAGTGGATGGTGGACTAGAATTATATGGGGATGAGGGTTTATGAGGAACTTGATTGTTAGATAACCTTAGGATTATGGGTTCAAAATCATTGGGAAGGTGGGTACCCATCTCTAATAGTCATAAAATTCACTCATCCTTGTTGGCCAATATATATTCATTAAATAAGGTGACCTTATCACTTGTATATGGAGGGATGTGAGAATTATGGTTATGATGAATGGATAATGAGGTGAACCATGGTGGGATATAATGTGGGTTAGGTTAAATGGATATTGTTGATGGGGAATGGCATGGATCACTAGTTTAGGCTTGATGAGATCAAGGTTAGAAGGTAGGTGGGTACCCATTTCAAGGGCATGCAAAAGGATCTCATATTTTTTGGAAAAAAGGTATTGATCCATGAGAATTGGGTCCAAATACATTTGATTTGATGATGGATGAAAGGTGGACAAATGATAAAAGGGGTTTGATGTGAAGGTAGATTAGGGATTAGCTAAAAATGCAATCCTTGGACAAACTAAGTCCAAATGATTGAGTTAGTATATCTGGTGATGGGTGAGGATGATATAGACCAAATAAATTATGATATAAGACTAGGATTAGATTTGAAATTGATAGGTGTTAATGATCTATCGACAATACCTAGTTGTCAACCTAGAAAATGGATTTGGGTTTGACTAGTGCCTGGATTCATACTAGTAAGATGATGATTAGATGGATGTTAGTTATGAATAGGCAAGATGAATGGATTAAAAATGACTATATTGATCATGATTAGATGTTATATTAAAACCAACAAAGTGATAGGTTGCTAACAAAGTATGAAATATGATAATATGGTAGTGGACTAGGATGATATGTAAGGACAAAAGTACTTGCTCAAGCCTTAGACTAATTTCCTTAAGGTGATATGGGATAGGATTATGTGATGAATGATAAATGGAAGGATTAAGGATGATGGTATTTAATACTGGGATAAGGGTGGTGATGTAATGATGGTGAGTGTGATTTGGATAAGTAGGTTACTTAAAGATTCAACTAGGTGTGTTGTAGGATAAGACAATATGGGGTTAGACTAGATGGGGATGATAATATAGGTATGTATAAGATAGGGTCATGAGGATGTCAAGAAAAATATAGATTAGGATACACACAACATGGGATGATAAGATATACAAGATAGATAATATTATATAATATATGATGATGCATAAGGTAGATATGGATAGACCAGAAGACTATGAATGTATAAGATAGACAATAAGGATATACAATATGATAATATAGAAATCATATATTACCATGTATACATTTGGGTGAAAGGTAGACTCAACCCATAAACAACACTAGTCTATCACAACACACACCAAAGTAAGTAGACCATAGTCCTAAGATTAGTAAAATTATGGGGTGTGTAACTTGATAATTACACCATCCAATGGATTTGTGGGTGAGGTTGTAGGATGGTGACCTACTACAGAATCTCTTGAACCTTATCAACCCAATTTGTACATGATGGTCACTTAAGAGCTGATACTAACTTTGGTATTAAGTCACATGTTATGACTGATGATCCTAATCTAGGCTAAACAAGCTCTCTAGGATCATATCCAATATATGATAGGTATAATGGGGATAAAGTTCATGTAGGGTGTTTTCTAATTTCTGGTTCAAAGAATTACCTCTTCCCCTTCATAGAGGACCTATATGGGGTCAACTACTTAGCCTAATGATAGTTGTCCCTAACATTTATAATTTACTAGAACATAAAGTGTGGATTCGTACATGGTGGTAAAATACATGGTCATTATCCCCATAATAATATGGCAATTTCATGGGTGTGAATTCCATGTCATGTTATGGGAGGGTTTGTTATTGGTTTTTGATCTTCCAAGAATCACTACAAGGATGCAAAGAGGAGAGTATACACCACTGTAGCCCTCGGATGACACATAAGTAGACAAAAAGATTCATTAGCTGATTAATTTATATGGGATACATATAAAAAATATATATAAGATATTTACAAGATGATTTTTCAAAATTTGTCAAAATATCTTTAACATGTGACCTGCAAGACAAGTGATTATTAGTTTCAATTAACAAACTTGGAGGGGCACCCTTTAAGATAAGATGTTAGATAAAATATATGACCTAAAATATAACATGTTATCAAGTCAAAAATGTTACTAGATTCACCCCTGTAAGAAATAAAATGTTATTCCGATGAGACTTAATAAAAACCACAGAAAAAATCGCAAATTGGCTCTATAACTTATTTTGGATGCAGGGACACAATGTAGGGGTCTGAGGATGGTATCTCCCAATTAGGTTAAGGGGAATATCCACTTGAAAGGTTAAGTGGTAGTGCCACTTATGGGTTCAAGGAGAAGCACCCCTTGTAGAACCCTTGGAATGACTCAAAATTTACCAAAACTGATCCTAAAATGCACTCAAGAAAGAACAATTTGAAGGCAAAAAATGAATGCAAAATCACTACTAGATTGATCAAAACCATAAATACAAAGTTATTTATATGCAAAATTACTTCCAAAAAATCAATTTTGCACCTGACAGGTCAAAATTGCTTTTACAAATATGCAGTTTTGCAGGCAGTTAGACTTAATAATGATCATGCAATTAGGTAAAACTGCCTATAGTCAATACAAAATTATAACTCAAGATCAATACTACCTATTAAATATATGTATATTTTAGAGGGTGACTATGTTTTTAAGCAAAAACGTAGATTTTTTATGGCAATACCATAGGTTAAAAGTAATATCATAGATTGTAATATGCGGTTTTGTTGCATAGATAAAACACTATAAACCTAGCAGGAGAATGGAAAATATCTACAATGGTTAAAATATTTATAGATTATTTAATAATATGTAAATAATGAATTAAGACAAAACTATATTTATAAAATTATATTGTTTGACCTATTTAAGTCAAAACTACCTATTGTTATGCAAAATTGCCTATAGAAAGCAAAAATGCTTCTCAAAAAATGCGGTATTGCATGAAGTGATCAAAAAGGGTATTTGGATGTTTAATGTTGATCTAGGAAGTATCTCCCCTTACCTATAAGTAAAAAATATTAAAAAAATGATAATAACATAGTTAGAAAACACAAATTATAGACTTAGATTAGTGATTTTGTGTTTATGTCAAAACTGCCTCTCACAAAGGTAAAATTGTAACTGATGTTCAATATTGTGACTATCAAACTACAATTTTTTTAAAGATTAAATTACTACTAATGTTAAAGGTGAAAGAATTATATTTTAGCCTTGTAATATAAATTAAGTTAGTATAATCATATAGGAATTAAAAAGATATCAAAATAGGTATTATTTGATTTTAACACTATATCACTTCAAAATCGCTTTTTTATAGTAAAAAAGTAACTTTTTAGCAAAATTACCTTTTACGAGTTTTAGTATTTCAAAAGTTTAAAAACCTACCAAAATAGTTAACTATTAGTGATTAAATGGTACGGTTAGTGTAAAATCATATATTGTTAGGAAATACTGCCTATGCAATATCATGATTTGTAGAGCAAAACCACCTTTTGCCTAGACGTGAAAACTTGATGAAATATAGAGCTTTTTTTTTGTCCAATTAGTCTTGCAAGCTATCAAAACAATTCTAATAGGAAAAATAGATAATTTGAAGGAGTTTGTCCCACTATAATTTCCAAATGTAAGATGGAAATTTTGAGCAAATAGATTTGATTATGCAATTTAACCAAAATACCCAAAATATCTATCTACTTCATTAGAATATAGATCCATTAGATAAAAATGCAATACTATGATCATGATTCAAAACAACATTCTAATCTAAAGCCAAGTTGTCTAAATCAAAAAAAAAAAGGATTAAATAGTATGGATGAATATTAGATTGCTTACCAAAGACTCAAATTGTAGATAGCATGATATTTTATCAATGACTTGAATTGCATGAATTATTTGATAGTTTGATGATGAATTGGTGTAGCATGGATTTATTACACATTCCTTAGTTATTTGGACTAGAGTGAGATGGTATATTTAAATAATAAATGGAGGGAGGATTTTCTAATGAATTAGAAGTTCATTGGAAGTTTCTAGAGAAGAAGACTCTAAAAAAATGAGAGAATTATAAGGAATTTAAAATTCCTTAGATTTCTCTAGAAATTGATATTTATAGAAAATGTGGAGGATGAGGGAAGCTTATATAGAGTAGAATCCTATATTTCCATGTTAAGAATAATTGAGGATTAGAAGTGGATTAGGTGAATATTAGGGTTTAGACTTGTAGGAAATCCTATGAATAGGTAGGTGGGTGGGTCATGGGAATTTAAAATTATGAAATATTAGACAAGTGAGATTAGTTAGTAGATAATGGTGATTTAGATAATTAATGAAGAAGTGGGAAGGGTTAAGGTTAGTAAAATGAATAATAATGAATGAGGATGGGATTTAGTTATTTAATTAGGACTATGGTTACAGGATTAGTTAGGATTAATAACAAGATTAGTAAAATAGTTAGGGTGAGAAGATTTAGGTGCATACACTTTACAATTGATATGGTGTTGGAAAAACACAAAAAATATATGTCATTTCACAAAAATATAGTTGGGAATAAAAAGGATAATAGTTTTTGATGTATGGGTTCTAACAGGTCTTGTACTAGGCTAGTATTATTTTAGAACAATAGCCTACTTAATTAGATTTTAAAACCAACTATAACACCTTTACAAAATTACTTTATTAATTCTAGTGCAATGGAGTATTTAAGGTATGAAATTTGACTTTATAATGGATTCTCATTGATATACTTTTAGCCTTTCTTTTAGGCTTAATAATGGTTATGAACCTAAGTTTTACTTAGAGGATAAAAACACTTCTAATTTAAAATCTAACCCTACAAAATTTCCCAAACCTTGTAGTATGGTATATAGGGTTGTATGAGAGGTGTTAGAAAAGGTTTTAGTGGTTTAAAATGTGTGTAAAGGGTATGTGCATAGAGTTGGGGGACAATTCCATGGACATAACCCATAACACATTGCGTTATAACATAACACGTATACATTATTGTTATAACATGCACACATTATGGCTCGAGATTCCTAAACCATAATGCGTACATATTATAAAAATAACACATATGCATTATAAAAATAATGTGTATATATTATGTAAACTAATATGAACATGTATGCAATATAGGAATGAGTACGTGTTCCTATAAGTTTAAATAGCACATATGTGTTATTAAAACTATAAAACAAAAAACCCTCATCCTCCTCATTATTTCCATTCATGTTTTACTAATTCCCATTCACATTTTATCCTACAATATCACGTCTTACCCTAAAATATCTCATTTTGGCATCAAGATTTACATTTTTCCCTCCATCTTCTAGATTGACAATGCCACCGTGAAGAGGAGGTATGTTTTTTTTATAGATTAAATCAATTTTTTTTATTTTTTTTTAAATTTTTTTTGTGAATGTGAATTGCATCTAGTTTATTTTTTATTTTTATCCAACAAGTCAGCATGTTATGCCTAACCCTCCACCTAATCCTCTGCCTAACCTTTTGCCCAACCCTCCTAACCCTCCTAATCCTCCACCTAACCCTATTGTAGTTCCCCTAGCTCCCCTAGGAAACTAGGAGGATATAGTTTCTCACATAGTGGAGAACAAAATTTAAATTGAGAAAATAATTAGGAGAATGAGGGATCCCACTTCCACAAACACCCATTGCATCTATTTGGTCAATAACCTAGAGTTAGTTTTAGGTCAAGTTAACTCGATAACAAGTCAAATTGATAGATGGAGGTCATATAGGGATAATTATAGGGCTTACTATGCTAAAAAATTGTTAGCATCTAAGGTGAAGAACAAAAATATAACAAAATATCAAATTTATGCCTTATTTATCAACTCGACCACCAATGCCCTATTTCCCATAACGATCAAATGTTTTCTAATCCACTGATGCCAACACAATTTAATTAAGGCCAATATTTGGGAGTGATGGTGGATGGTGTTTGACTATCCCCCTTGTAATGACCATGAGGTCCCTTTATACTTTTTGAGGAAACTCTATTGTGAGTTTGTCCTTAATCAAATTCCAAACTACTTTGACTATGGTGAGTTTCAGGGCTGAGGGAAAGGCTACACACAGAATCGACTAGGTACATGTCATGCACCTAATCATCTCGTAAAGATCTCTACCCAAAATCCATCTAGAGATTCCCTCTATAATGATAGAGGTTGTGGAGATAGAAACTTTACATGTGCTTAATATGCTTACTAATACACTTGTTCATCATATGAGTAGACTTTCAGAGACAGATGCTTGAGATACTCCATCTAGCGGATATACCTGACCCCACCCATGCATATGTTATAGTACTATATGCATTGGACCTTTATATGATGATGGTGGTACTTTAGGGGGCTTGGAGGATATGGTCTTGACTGATGAGTTTTTGGCACACACTTTTAGTTCACATACAGTGGGAGTCTCTACACACATGTAGGTATCTTTTATATAAATTTAATGTTAAATTTTTATGTTATATTTACAAATTGAAAAGGTAAAAACTAAATTACATGTTTAAATTGAATAATATATATGTATTTTTTTTGTATTCCAGGAGGAGATGTTGCCTTCGACATCACAACTAAGTAGTGGGCCAACCCAAGATACTACAACTATTCATGTCAGTATGACACCATATACATTTACAAAGGTAAAATTTCAAGTGAATATTATATACTCTAGATGTACATTCATACACCTTAATTTCATCCTTGTTAGATTTTGTGTAAGAAGATATAAAATGCCTAATATAATTTTGTTGGACTTTTTATTGTTTGATGTATTAACATGGATTGGTGTAACTTGTTATAAACTCGTCCTCTATCTCAACTATGTTTTCAATAACCAAAATAGTGAGTTAACATGTGATTGATATTCCATTATATGTAGTTTCCATAGCAGGTCAATCCCAATCAGTAGGATTGGATGTATATATATATATATATATATATATATATATAGAATTCATTTGATAACATTTGTTTGGTATAATATATTTCTATCAATTTCCTAATCGAGCATAGCATGTCTTTATCAATATGTACACCACTCCTTTATTTTAAATTCTAGCCTCATAGTCAGGCACTTGATTATTTGTTATCCTAATCACATATAGTAGTTCAATCTCTATGATTGATATCCAAAATGTTCATAGCTGGCAATTCAATTCCCATCTTGATTCCATCCAAGCATAATAATTTCATCTCTATTTATGGAGTTATAAATTTAGATGGGATAGCCTCTTGATCCCATTGTACCTAGTCAATTCCATTGGTTTTTTGGAGAGTGTCCATTATATTCCATTGGTTTATTAGGAGAGTGTTAACTATAAACTATAGCCTATATATATATATATATATATATATATATATATATATATGGCATAGGACTTGCAACCATATAAAAATAGGGGACCTCAACCCCATATAGATAGATGGGGTTGAGTAGTTTGTTACCACCACCTACTTAGGGGGCCCAAATACCCACTATATCTGGTTGGGGGAGAGGTCCTATCTATATCCATTGATGTAGAGATATATCAACTTCTATACCAAACTCCACCTATATCCCTTCCTTTCAAGGTTCTCCTTCATCCATTCATAACTCATTCCCTCAGTCCTTTGGGAAATCAAATAAAAATGATAATATTAGTCAAATAAATTCTTATATTTTCTTATCATTCTCTCTATACATCCTTGGTCATGTCACTAACTCAAACTATCTATCTACTTACCCCTCACATACACCTTTCTAGCTTTACCTTCTACTAGCCTTGTTTTTGGGTAAAGCTCCTTGTTGGGAGCAACTGACAAATCTTCACTAGAAAATAATTACATATTTAAGGACCCATTTGGCCCATACAACTCCCACATTAACAAGTTACAAGACTAAACACAAGGCACATAGTTTCTTAGTTTACAAACTATATGTTTTCCAAGAACAAGGACTGTGGACAAATAGGATTTTACTACTTCTTGACCAATTATATTCCTAAAAATAATATTCTCAACACTCTTATGTGTTCCTTATTTAACCTTCCACATAAATTTATACCAAAAGAATCAAATTCTCAAACTATAGTTGAATCTTGGACTGTATGCAAGACTAAGTCTTTTAGCAACTTATTTAATCAATGAATTACCCAATTTAATAATTATTAGGTTGTTTGTTCAGCTGATGATTAGGGTGGACACTCCATCATTATGAGTTGAGATAGACTTGAGAATTACTGCTGAAATGTCATCTTCACCTAAACTCACCTAGGTATGTATATTCACTTGTAATTTTGAATTATAATTTAGTACTTTTACTATATACTTTGGCAAATATAAATTATATACATGAATGTATTGTGTATATAGGGCTATTATATGACATTTGATAGTCTTATTTAGACAACTACTATGATATCTCATGTTCTTCATCATTTGACATGCCTGTTAATGCAATTGAACCTAGCACTAACCTAGTCAAGCGTCAACATTAAATTGAGGAGGACCATGAGATTGTGGTAAGTGCATGTTTAAATGATTTTTTATTATAGTTTAAAACATGAGTTTATTAATTTGGTTTCATGTATATTTTTTAATTTTATAGTATTTTTTGTATTTGAATAGGTTCAGTTGAAAGTGAGATATGAGCGTAGTACCCATAGTCAAACCTTAGAGCAATCTAAGGCAATTAGGATATCTCCCTCTACAAGCAGGGCATCCCAAGGAGAGTCTTATTTGAAGAAGGCAAAGAGAGGGAGACTATTTGATGATGAGGATGTTGTAGATGATGTATTTTTTATATGTCTATATGGAAATGTATGCATTTTTGGCATTGTACATACATATATAATGTATTCACTCGACATTAGATACTATGTTGTTAGACATGATGTAGTTTTTTGTATGCCTATATGGAAATGCATGTATTATTGACATTGTATGCCTATATATGGCATTCGTACATGGAATTTTTATTTTTTACATGAATATTTAAGAAAATCAATGAAGTAAATCTTGTTTGAATCACTTATGTTTAGATTATTATAAATGATTGGTTTTTAAGTATTCTTAAGGATTGCAAATGTTATGAGATTGAGAATAACTTGTTAGAATAAAGTTACAAATCAAACCTAGTACTTAATTTATCTTCTTACACCTAGTACTTATTCCTTGTACTCTTAGTATCACCTCCTTGATGGCATTGACCTTTGTCCATACATCTTTTACCTCATTCCATTCATGTCTCATTCACAAATTTCCTCTCAATCTCTTTCTAGTTTCTTCCTAGGCACCTTCTTTGGGTCTCAAGGACCAAATATTGGTCTATGTTTCAAGAGCTCAACCTATTATCACATATGGTCATATATGATCATAACATACCTGGTATAACCCCCTTCAAGTACTCAAACAATAGCATACTCTCATTCCACACCTTATGGACACAATGCTCTCTCAAGGCTTGTAGCCATTTTTTTACTATATTTTGTCTTGTACATAAACATTATGATTTATCAATAGATTATAAATGCATTTATAGGTACACTCTATTATTTTTCATGTCTATGTAAGATTTCATATCCCAACTCCACCTCTAATTATGACTTCCTTCATTAGCCTACCCTCATTTAGGCATAGTTAGCCCTATTCCAAACCCTCAGTCCTATAATCCATAAAAATCCATAAAATATTAGGTTAAAACATTTTTATTCACCTTTTACATGTATAAGGGAGAAATATTACAAATTTTCATTAAATTCCCATGGTTAAATCTCTCAAAAATGCCTGAAGCTTGCTAATCTAGGGTTTCCCATGCCCTATACATAATATACAAAGGACCAATTTTACCTTCCAAATAATATCATTTTGTTTAAAACATACTCATTACATCTTAAAAATCTCATAACACCTTTACAGTGATAAATAAACCTACTTTGCCTTTATGCCTTTGAGACTGCTTGTGAGGATTTGAGCCTACCTATGGGATTGCATGAAATTTGGAGTGTGAACACCATTAAAATATGTTTAATAGGTTTAAAAAAATCTTACCATACTTATCAAATACTTCTCTAATCTTTTAACCTTAAAACACATCTTAAAACTCTAAAAATTATGCCTGCATGAATAGTGACCATTATGAGACATGGAGGGGATTGTGACAAAACATAGAGAAATTAAAATTTTCATATGACCTTACAAAGATTATATATGTGTATATTATTTAATTAATACCAATATTACCAATTTTAAAGTCTTTTGGACATGTAATTTATTTTGTAGACCCTTTTTACCACAATTTACCTTGAGATGCCTACATGCTTTCTTCATGCTAAAACTTGTCTTTATTAAAATTTTTGCATGAAAACCTTGAATGCGATAAATTATATAGGATAATATAGTTTTTAAAAATCATATTTTATTGTTTTAATATCTCTCCAAGGCCCAAAATGCTTCATGACATCCAGAACTAACAAAACTTCCATAATTCTCCAATGGTTAGCTTCTTGACTTCAAGAGGATTGTGTCAAAACAGTAGGAAATTTCACTTTTTTAGGAGATTTATTATGGAATGGGATTTATTTTTAGGTCATGGAGACCATTCATACCAAATTTTTTGCTTTGACTAAACCTATAGATGCCCCAAACTGACCGATTTTGGTAAGGCAAGCTCCAATGTTGACCATGATTTGACATAGGGTTGACTGCACTAAAATAGTGAATAGTTTCAATTGTCAAAAATCCAAAAAAAAAATATTTAATGGGTATAATAGGTCATAATGATCCTCTTCACCAAATTTTGTGATTAAATCTGGTATGTTTTGGCCTGTAGGCCCAATTTGGCAAAAGTTAGTGACACATGTCATCTTGGTCAAATTTCACAAACGAGTCATCATCCTCTTTTGCCTTGGTTTGTGATGTATATAATTGAGGATAATTCTACAACTCATCATTCCAACTGGTGTTAATGTACTTGATGAATTGATGCTTATCTATATACACTCAGAGTCAAATACAATAGATTCCAACCTCTTACCATATCCACAAACATGCCAACCAACCTTAATTGAAGGCCCCAAGTCTTCCTTGTACCTATTTCTTACTTTTACCAAAGTAGGAATGTAAGGCCTATTAGGCCTAATTCATGTTATTAAAGATTATTTTTCCTCTGTGACCTTATTTCTCACTCTTGACCCCACTCTCACACATATATTACTTATTTCAATATTAAACAACAGTTTTCATAATCTTAGACATCCACTCTTCCAAATCATCCACTTATTACCCCTTTTGGCTTCAAATACTAGGCCTAACAACTACACTCTATTATAAAATTTTCCCACTAGGGTTTTAGGCTTCTTTGGGACTAACGTTTGGCCATATCTCCTCCCATAGACTTGCCCCAACCTCCAAACCACCTTCAACACTTGAAGTAGGGAAGCTATACATTTACTTATCATAATTGTCATTGAATTATGTTAAATTTATATTTTGTGTTCAAAGAGGGTTTATGGGTACAAGTTCAGTGGATTGGCATAATTGATCCATCTTTTCCCTCCTCATCAAAAGTTTTATCATAATATCCTCTACCTCCAATTAGTAACTTTGCCTTCGAGATTGGTAGGTGCAAATCCACCACTTTAAACACATCTATATAGGCAAATTTATGTGTTCCAACAATCTTGACACCCACTTCCTCTTGCAAGTGTATTTTCACTACTGTTTCGAAGCATGGAAACATTAACAATAAATGTTGTCAAAGTTGAAGCTACGATATGAGAACTCAATTTTTGGTGCTTTTTGGTTGAAAACTGATATTGTCAACACATCCAAAGGGGTGAATAATGTCTAGGACCAGGTTCTTGACCTCCCATCTAGCTTAGATGACAAACCCACCACCCATTTTAGTCTCAAGAACACCCTTTCCAATACAAGAAAGATGTTGATTTTTAGCCTAACTTCAGGCATGCATAAAACCAAAATTGTTAGTCATATGGAATAACCATAAGATCCCTTGTGTGCATGGTAAATTCTTCTAATTTTACCCTAAATCTAGTCTGAATCACTTCTAAGAGAAATTTGTGGTATAAGTTGCAGTAAAGGGTCCTAAAATGCAATTTTTGGCAGTGAAGAGATAACTTCTTGACCTCCAACTAGCAACTTTGCCTTTGGGACTAGTAGGTGCAAATACAAAACTTTGAGCATGTATATATAGACAAATTACATGTGTTCCAATAACCATGACACCCACTTCCACCCACAAGTGCATTTTCACTGCTATTTTGGAGCACAGAAACACTACCACTAAATATTATCAAAGTTGAAGCTACGATCCAAGAACTCAATTTTCAGTGCTTGTTGGTTGAAAATTGGCATTGTCAACATGTCCAAAGGGTAGAATAATTTCCAATACTAGGTTCTTGGCCTCACATTTGGCCTAGATGAAAAACCCACCACCCATTTTGGGCTCAAGAACACCCTTCCAAATACAAGAAAGATGTTGATTTTTAGCCTAACTTTAGGCATGCATAAAATAAAAACTGTAAGTCATATGGAGGAACCATAAGATGCCTCACATACATGGTAAAGTCTTATAATTACACTCAAAATCTAGTTTGAATCAACTCTAATATAAATGCATGGTAGAAATTGTAGTAAAGCGTCCTAAAATGCAACTTTTTAGCAGTGAAGAGATAACTTCTTGACCTCCAACCAGCAACTTTGCCTTAGAGACTAGAAAGTGAAAATAAACCAGTTCAAACATTTATATATAGGCAAATTAAATTTTTTTCAATAAATATGAAACCCACTTCCACCTATAAGTGCATTGTCACTATTGTTTTTGAGTACAAAAACACTTACAATAAATGTTATCAAAGTTGAAGCTACAATCCAAGAAATCAATTTTTGGTGCTTTTTGGATGATAAATGGCATTTCCAACATGTCCAAAGGGGTGAATAATGTCCAATACCAATTTCTTGGCCTCCCATATGGTCTATATGACAAACCCACGACCCATTATGGGCTCAAGAATGCCCTTCCCAATACAAAAAAGATGTTAATTTTTAGCCTAACTTCAAGCATGCATAAAACCAAAAATTTAAGTCATATGGAGGAATCATAAAATATTTAATATGAATAGGAAAGTAATATAATTTCACCCCAAATTCATTGTAAATAATTTTAAGAGTAATGTGTGGTATAAGTTGTAGCAAAGGGTCCTAAAAAGCAACTTTTTGGCAGTGAAGAGACAATTTCTTAACCTCCAACTAGCAATTTTGCCTTTGGGACTGGTAGGTGAAAAAACACAAATTTGAGCATGTATATATATGAAAATTACACTTTTTCCAATAAATTTTATAGCCACTTCCACCCACAAGTGCATTTTCACTACTGTTTCAAAGTACGGAAACACTTACAACAAATGTTGTCAAAGTTGAAGCTATGATCCAAGAACTCAATTTTTGGTGCTTGTTGGATGACAAATGGCATTGAAAACATGTTTATAGGGGTGAATAACATCTAGGACCAAGTTTTTGGCCTCCAATATAACCTAGAAGACAATCCCACCACCCATTCTAGGCTCAATAATGCACTTCCAAATACAAGAAAGATGTTGATTTTTAGCCTAACTTCAGGCATGCATAAAATCAAAACTGTATGTTGTATAGAGGAACCATAAGATCTTTCATGTTCATGTTAAATTCATATAATTTTAAATTGAATCTAGTTTTAAGTAAATCTAAGAGCAATATGTGGTAGAAGTTGCAGTAAATGGTCCTAAAATGCAATTTTTTTGCAGTGAAGAGACAACTTCTTGACCTCCAACTAGCAACTTTGCCTCTGAGATTGGTAGGTGTAAATACACCACTTAAAACACACACACACACACACACACACACACACATATATGCAAATTACACATTTTCCAAAAACCATGACACCCACTTCCACCCGCAAGTGCATTTTCACTAGTATTCTGGAGTATAAAAACACTAATAATAAATGTGTTCGGAAGGCTATAAGGAAAAATAATATTGTCATGAGTGATTGTTCAAGAGTGAAAAAATTCTAAGTACTTTTAGTAAGTTTCTATTAGATTTAATAATATGAAATTATTTACTAACATTACCAACCATGTGAAGCTTGAAGCTTATTTGGCACCACTAACCTACAAAAAAATGTTATTAAGTAATTAAAGATGAAATTTATGCACATACTACCTATAAAATCAAAGACATTTGATAAAATTGATTACATATACATTTTACAAGTTAACATACCTATGCATTTAAATCCACTAAACCACTTGGATATGCTCTAATATTGATAGTATCAAGAATAGCTTCATGGTTTGACTCATGAAATTTTCATAGAATCTTGTTTCTTGGCCTCCCATGATATTTTTGCAATTGAATATTCATTACAAGAACCAAATTTGAATAGTGTAGAATCTTCTTGTGATTTTCAAAGTCTTCAAAAAACCATACATTTGAATTTTTTATATGATATCATCGAATCCAAGTTCTAGTGACTACCACAGGCCCAGTGGGATAATCAATGTTTTCTCCATCTACAATCAGGGAAGTCAATTTTTTATTTCCATCTACACATTGACATAAGTAGTAATTTGTCCCCTCTTCATTATCCTCATATGAAATAGCTATAAAAACATGTCCATCATACAAAACAAATTTTAATGACATTATGAAGATATATTATGAGAATAAATAGTACATAAAGACTACTCTTCTACTTGGTTGTACTAGATCAGATCTATGGTCAAAGTCATGTGAGATTGTCATGTTAGTAAGTTGTAATGTTGGTGGAACTTGATATGTGTTAATTTTAATTAGAGGTTTGGAACTCTAGTCATCTACCCACTCTTGTGACTCACACTCATTCCAAGCAAAGTCCATGCATGTAGAACAAAAACATGCTAAGTGTCACATATGAATAGTCCAAGAACTTGCATTTGAGCTATGAAATGAGTGGAGCTCAGTTGAACTTGTTAGAGTCATACAATCCTCATAATTTTCCAAGTCTTTTTCCTCCATTAACCAAATATGTCTATGAATAGTAAAATTTGCTTGACCACCATGAGATATGTTCTCATTACACCAGTCAACCATAATTTTTGCATCAATTAAATTAGCAACATTATCATATTTTAACTCCTCCCATACAATGGCTCTTTTTATACATGTTCCAACACCATCATGATCCCCTTTTCCATGCCCAACCTCAGTGAAACTCCAAATATGTTCTACACTAGTGGTAACATGCATCCTACTCAACCAATAAAACATCCATGCGTTCTTTAATTGTGATGTGAAATTATCTGATCAAATGTAATACCATTTGAAATTAATGTTCCTCTAAGTCAACTATCCATAGAACTTATCAAAACAACCTTGCACATACTATGTACAATGTGATCAATCATCACTGATATAGAAATGGTACTCCCTTAATATTTTTTGATCTTTCTCTGTACTATCAAGTGCATGTATGCATGAATATGGCAATTTGTGTTGAGTTGTAATATTGCAATTAAACTTCCATTTATGGTTTGAATGTGTCATTTTATGCAAAGTTGACTAATGAAACAATAAAATCAAGTGGGAATGTGTCCTTGCTTAGATTGAAATGTTCATCCAACCATTTAGCCCTATATGTGTGCCTTGCATATTCATAAACAATTTTCTCCATGAATTTGACCATAAATTCTGAAATAGGTATCTCTTTCATAACAATCTCACACCTTTTAGATTCTTTGACATCTTTCACTTGATAAGTCAATATTTGTATTTTCTCAAACCAAATAATTCCTATCCAATTTCACTTGTTCACTCCTCATGGATACATTTTTTTAATTTTGGCAATCCACCATAAATGTTGCAATTTCTATCCAAACATGCTTTCTTATAAAAGAACTATCCATCTGGTCTTTCAAAAAAAATATTTCAAATAAATTCCCTAGGTGAGTTTGGTGGAACTTATATGCCACACTCCTAAAAAATGTTAGTAGTATGCAAAGTACAATGAATATGGAAAAAAACATCATAGCGCATTGAAAATTCAACATGTTGTCTACAACACAACTGGTGCGTGCGTGATTTATTTTTACATAAAAAGGTTTGGCCATCTCAAAAAGTCTTTAACTAATAGTAATTTATGGATGTTTTTCCAAAAACTTAGAGTATAATTGTGTTTGAGTCATATCTAAGAAATGTTTCGGATGGGGTTCATGATTATGAGAACCAACTCTTTTTTTCACTACATATCTTGCATTGGGTGAAACTCTTATATTATCTTTCCAAAATTGTGCAAGTGACTCTTTCAAAGCATCAACTATAGCCTTATCTTTTCATGGAAGTTTACCATAGAATGACTAGAGCTCTTTCGTATTAGGTTAATTAAGTCTCTCATGTATTGTAATTGCTTTCATCAATGTTTTTCTATTTATATCAAGTTTTTGACTTGTTTTTGAAATCAATGATTTTTTCCCTATTTCAACACTTACTGCACAAGTTGTCATTATATGTCGGGCAATATTACAATCTTTGTTGCATGATTTTAGGCCTATAATATGATATGCATCATGTATATTTTCAATAATTTCATCATTTTAATTATCCATGTTAGATGTTCTTAGTCCTAATGTGTACATTATAGGTCTCATCTTAAGCAATTTCATCAACGAAACAAATAATTGACATCTTTGACTATCATAATCCAATCTATGAAAGAAATTATCCCAAATTTCTTGAGCCAATCTTCTTGGATGGCAGTCAGATATTTTATTATGAATTGGTTTCAAAATATTTTCATCAACTTCAATTAAGTATTTATCTTTTCTATGCACAATTCTTGGAGGTGTTGTTATTGGTAGAATCCATTCAGAGGGTGTTTCAAAATCATTTTATGTTTCCATGAAATTTTATTCATTGTTTATTTCTTCATTATGTGTTTCCATGAAATTTTTTTCATTGTTAATTTCATCATTATTTGAGTCCATTAATTTTTTTTTCATTGTTTGTGGGTAAATTATCATGCATAGGCTCTTCATCAACATAATAAAAAACTTCAAACTTTGAATGTGAATTTTCAACACTATCTAATTTTCTATTGTTAATTTCATCATAAATCAATTCATTATTGTGAATTTAATCATAATTCAATTTATTATTATAAATTTCATCATTATTTAATTGATTATTGTCAATTGCCTCATTATCTAAGGCATTTGGCTCATCAGGGTTAATGTTTGTACCTTGTTTATAATGAATTGCTTGCATTCATACCTTGTTTTTTTCTCTAAACTCTTCTAATTACTATGATGTTTTGTTCTTCAACTTCTTCCTCCTCCTTGAACATGAACCAGATCTCATTTTGATAAAATCAACCAATAAAGTACTTCAAATGTGGTGTCCAAAAAAATTGCAACCAATAAAGTATGTAGAGTACATAGGGAATGTTTGTGGGGACAATAATCTCAATTATGGATAAAAATAGACATTGAAAAGTGAGTTTTTGTTTGTAGTTCAAGGAATGCATATGCATTATATGAATGCGTACATGTTTTTATAATGCATACACATTCCTATAATGTGTATGCATTCTTTAAAGTATAGGCATATACCATAAAACAAGCAAAAAGGCTTATATTCAACTAATTTTTCCATTATAATACTATAATATGATGTAATAACACTCAATAAGACTATAATATGATGTATAAATCCATAATATGATGCAATAAGACTATCAGATATTACAATAATGTTATCATATCATGCAATAAGGCTCAATATGATGCAATAAGACTATCGTACGATGTAAGAAGACTATCATGCGAAGTAATAAGACTATCATGCGATGTAATAAGACTATCATATGATGCAATAAATATCCAATATGATGCATTTAGGCTATCATATGATGCAATTAGGCTATCATATGATGAAATAAGGCTTAAATATGATGTAATTAGGTTATCATATGATGCAATAAGGCACAATATGATGCATAAATCCCCAATATGATGCATAAATATCTAATATATGATGTACTAAGACTCTTGATAAGACTATGAAGCAATAAGACTAATTAATGATGCTATAAGGCTCAATATGTAAGATGAAAATGAGATAATTTTACCCAAAATCCCATCATAGGTCCTTACAAAACTAGGTGAATAACAGGTTCACAAATTAGCACTAATCACATTCATGAATTTATGTATTTGTGATGAAATCAAGGAACTTAGGGGTTGTCTTTGTTATAAAATTAGGCTTTAAGGTTAGGGGTTTGGTGTAACAGGTTTGTACATGTGTATATGTCATGAAATTAGGGTTTAAGGGAGTTACATACATGTTAAGTGATAAAATTAGGGTTTAAGATCAACATGTCATGAAACATGACCTAATTTAGCCTTTTCAATCACATTATAGACTCTGATTTAGGTGCAATGGGTTGAAATTGGCCACGTTTGCATTCATATTTACATTTTTGATTAAATTAGAGTCATTTAATTCATACATATTACATCTAGATTATATAATCAATTGGGTCATAAATTTGGTTTAGGGGCTCAATTTTGCCAAAATCACTTCCCTAATTGAACCAATTGACTAATTAGTTCAATTCATGATAGATAGAATCATACTTAATTTTATCCAAAATCATATATATCATGATCTTATAATTATGTCAAGAAGGGGTTCAAATTGGCCTCCCATGCCTCCTCAATTGAATTTCCCCTATAATTAAACCTTGTTGTGCTAGGTGTGTACCTCATACACTTAAAAGTGTTAAAGCTATCAGAGATTCATCAAGTCTTGGAAATTTTAGAGTTGACAAAGCCTTGGGAGGCTAAATCCAATTAGATATCACCATGTGCACCTCGTACATGCTCTAAAGTGTCAACACTATTAGAGGTGGCAGGTCCTAGAAGTAGAGTGAACTATCAGATCCTTGTGAGGCCTAACATAATTAGATATGTATGCATGTGTGTATCTTATACACACATATATTTATGTTAAAGATCTAACTATCACTTGTCCTAGAATCATTAGATTTTTTAGAGCCTCAGGATGCCCATTCCAATCAAAGATTTACACATGTGTAGATCTAGTACACCTGGAAAAGTGTTAGTGTTGTCAGATATACACATCTTTGATACTTAGACATGTTTCATCACCGAGCCAACCAATATAAATAAGGCCTATTCACAAATTTATCATACATATATAGAAGCAAATAATGTTTAAAGATTGACATTGATCTAATCAACTCATGTCTAGTAAATAATTCACATGGTGTGAGCCTTAGACTTACCATTACTATATGAAAATTGTCATGTAGAGCCCTTTAATTTCCCATCTAAATTAAGCAAGCACCAAATGCTATCAATTTTATACATGTATGTATTCAAATTATTTATATCCCTTTACCTTGAATTACCTCTAGAGATCCCAAAAGTTACATTCATATTAAGTCCTACATGCAAGAGAGAACATAATTCAGCAATAGACAAGCCTCAACCTCAATCCCAAGTCAGAGCAAGAATTATGAGACATGTACTACTTTCTTGCAATCCACATCATAAGGTTTAAGATCATTACAATGAAATATGAATAAGATGATTGAAGATATATGTACTATATATATATATATATATATATATATATATATATATATATATATATATATATATATATATATATATATATATATATATATATATATATATATATATATATATATATATATATATATATATATATATATATATATATATATAATCTTGAAACCTTCAGTGAGGGGGTGAACACTGGTATTCAATTTTGATCAATCATCTATATGAGGTGAGCAGTTCACCATCCACATGAATAATTATTGGGTCTCTTTGCTCAGCATCGTCTTTGAGGGGAAGCAAGTCTTAGATTTAGGGGACATTATCACAGGTTTAATGTATCTTGAATAAGTTCAATAGAGTTTAAGCTGGGGAAACTTATAAATATGTCATACTTGTTCAATGCTAGGTCTATGCCATCCCTTAATGGTTTCAAACAAAGTCCCTATGTAGTGCATTTTGATATTTTCTAAGCTATACATTCATCACTATAGGCATGACATCTTAAAACAACATATTAAAACCACATCATCATTAATGGATACATGTAACCATTTCAATTTTATTGAACTCAAAACCACATCTTATATAAAACAAAATGTGTACCCAATTTGACCAAAATATTTAAGAATTTAACATGTAAATACATTGCAGGTCCATCATCCTACTTTCATATATTACCATCCTAATTACATAGTAAGGTATAGAAATCTATAATATTGATAAGCATCAAGTGTTGTCTATCTTGTTTTTGAGCTTGCAATTGTTGCATCCATGGTGTGGTTAGGACTAGTCCCATGTCAAAGACACTCTTTAGATGATGTGGGAATGGATGGAGTGGTTGATGGTTATCCCATGTGTGATGGAAGGGTAGACATGAAGTAGGTGCATGGAATGGATGATCAACCATATTTTCACAAGAGATCTTAATTTTAGGCAAAATTTGAATAATGTATTTGAATACATTAGGGGAATCAAAATCGAATAATTTCAACAATAGAAGACTCTTGTTAGACTTTCAATTGGGACCTCAAAATGCACCTATTGGATTAGATGAACTAAGTGACCTTGGAGGAAACTTAAGGGATTTTACTCAAAAAAATTTAGGCATGTTTTTGGGACAATCCAAGGCATGATTCATAGGTATTGGGCTCCATTAGATAGCATTCTTGAAATAGATATCAAAGAGATGCACTGTTGTACCAAGGGCTCAATTCTTATTTCTACTTACACAAGATTATCTATACTACATAGTCCAATTCAATGGGTTTGCCACTTAAACAAATTAGTTCAAAATTTATAAATAAAGGGGTCTGGTCAAAGATATCAAAGAAAAAACAAAAGGGTAATATAGGATTTTAAGCAAGTAAGGTGGTAAGGTATATCCTTGCCCTACTAGGGGAAAGATCCCAATAGCTATGCATCTTTCAATTGTCAAACAATTCTTTTGTTAACATGTGTTTTATTGATGAAACATATTAGTGTATATAAATATTAAAGTGCACTAGAAGCTGAACATGTAATAACTAATACTTTTTCAACATTTATTCTATAAAATTAAAAGTAACCAATCACATCTTGCCAAGTAAGAGTCAAGTATTAATACTCTAATGCACAATGATTGGTACACTAAAGGTTAATTTTTGATCATAGGTTTAAAAATTGCATTTTATGACCTTTCATAATAAAATTAGTTATATTATCAAATGTATAATGTGTTAAACCTTGAAACCTTAGTTATAAGTAGTTAAGATGACATATTGAAATGGGTAAAATTTTTAAAGTCTAATGTGATGTTATGGTACCTTAATTCACTATCCAAAGCTAATGGGACCTTTCCCATATAAGAAACACAAAATTTGACATTTGCCCTATAAGGATGAGTAGCTAATGGGACATTTCCCCCACAACAAACAAAAAATTTACTTGTTTTGTTTTATGTCAAAGGAATGTGTATGTGTTCTTTATTATGTTATATAATGCATACACATTATTTAAATTTGAATTTAAAACTGACCCTTTAGGCTTGAAAATGGCTTAGATTTCTAAGCCAAAGGCTTGGGACTGTGCATTTACAGCGGAGACTGAGAGTTTTAGGAAAAACTAACAAATTTCAACTTCAATCATTAAATACACTATGGATTTCAACAATAAAATTTGAAAAATTATTACCATTATGATTAGCATGTTGTCCTCTTTCGAAATGTATGATTTTTATAATTTTTGGGCTATTTCAAGGGTTCAAACTATGTTTATTTCTAACAACATATTTTTTAGGTGACTACATGCCTCACCCATACATGCCTATTCATGTTTATATAATTTTTTTCATTGATCTAAATGTAAAAAAATATATATGGTAACAAACTAGGCCTAATTCTACACACATTTTTAAAAAATCAATTTTTTTGAGGGAGTTATAGTGGGTTGCACATACGACTATCCATTTTTTTGTTAGTTTTCAAGATATAATTAATTAAAAAATTAATAAAAGAGAAATATTCAACACAAAAATATTAAAAAAAATTTAGTAACACACTATAAGAGCTAATCTAAATATTCATCAAAGGGTTTTTAACAATATTAAATGATGCTCAAAAAATGGTGGGTTGCACGAAATGATATAGTTCAAATTTTATTAAAAAAAGGAGGTCCTCTTAAAATTTTAAATGTTTGACCTATTTTTAGTTAACCATTTTTGAAAATGATGATTAGTATTGAGAGATCTACATAAATGAGAATTGGGCATAAATAGAGTGAGCAAGTAGGCTACTTGCATCACATTCCAAGGATTGAAATTAATTGTATTAGATGTCAAAAATTGTAATAAAGTTACCTATCAAGTTTTAGGGTATTTGAGTTAATTGTAGGCTACTTACAGTTAGATATATTGAAATACCCTAAGTAATAGGATGTGCCCAAGTTTCAACATGAAAATGTTATCAAGATGCAAGCTGAAGTTGGAGATATATATATATATATATATATATATATATATATATATATATATATATATATATATATATATATATATATATATATATATATATATATATATATATATTATAATCCTCATGTTTGAAAACTATCATCACCACCACATTAAGGGTGGATATTAACCTTTAGGACCACATTATTGGCATCTAATTACACCTTGTTAGGAGATGGAGCACTCATTTTAGCTTCAAGACAACATTTTTTGAGATGCAAGATGCAAGCTGCAGTTAGATATCTCTATCTCCAGGACCTCATGGTTGAAAATTTACATCTAAATGCCACATCAAGGATGGAGATAAAAATTTAGGAACATATTATTGGTATCTATGTATGATCAATTAGGAGAGGAATCACCCATTTGAGCTTAAGACAACATTTCCCTAGATGTAAGATGCAAGTCACAGTTGGATATCTCTATCTCTGAGGCCTCATGACTAAAAAATGGCATCACCACCATATCAAAGGTGTATATTAACCTCTAGGACTGCATTCTTGACATCTAAGTATGTCCAATTAGGATACGAAGCACCCATTATGGCCTCAAGATGACATTTCCCTATAAGGCAAAATTTTTGTTTTTAAGGAAAAAATTGGATAGGCATAAAATAGAAATTATAAGTCATATCCACAAATTGAAAGAACCATCATGTTACTATACAATTCCTCTTCTTTCACACTAAATCCATTGGATTGAGAATCATCAATGAGCTCGTGGCAAATGATTCAGTGATCAATCCTAAAATACAACTTTTATGTAGTTAAGATACAAGTTCTTTGCGTCCAATATTTATTTCCACTTAAAAATCCATAACTTAAAACACCTATATATGAAAAATATACATGTGTTCCCACCACCATGGCCTCAAAATCCATGTGCATACCTTTTTTTGGAACAATTCTATCCTCAAGCAACATTGACAAGAAATGTTGTCAAGATGTAAATCATAGTTGGAGATATATCTATGGGGACTCATGGATGAAAATTGGAATCTACACCATGTCAGGGTGGAAATTAACTTATAAGACCACATTCTTGGAATTTGAGTACACACGATTAGGAAGTTAAGAACATATTCTAGCCTTAAGATGATATTTCCATAAATGCAAGATACAAGCCACAGTTCGAGATCTCTATCTTTGGCTTTGTTACATTTATTCAATTTGTTATTTGTGCATTATTTAAAAGAAGTATCTTACATGTCATTCTTTCTCATAAGAAATCAATTTCTTATTTTTTTATGATAAAAAAAAAGACACCTGTAAACCCATTAGACTACCCACAGATATGTATTTCAATTAACATTCTCATAGTCTATCCCTATACACTTTGAATATATACTTCTACCAAGTGGGTCTTTAGAATTCCAATGCTTCTATAAAAACATACACACATTAAATATATATGCATGAGAATATGCATATACATACTATATATCTATTATTTTTTGAACAAATAAAACACACAGATATATACACATCATCAAGATTTGAACATCCAAGAAGTATATAAACACAAGTGAATGCTTAAGCTAAGTCTAGCAAGTGGTTCTTTAGGATTTCAATATAGAGAAATTGTATATCTATCATTTCTAGTACAAAGATTATATATATATATATATATATTTCCAAACTTGTACCCCCATGTCTATAAGGGACTATGATATTTACATGATGTGTGTATACACACCCTTAACATTTCCACTGGCATCTCCAACTGGCTCTCTCTCTCTCTATATATATATTACTAAATATATATATATATAGAGAGAGAGAGCTAGTTGGAGATGCCAGTGGAAATGTTAAGGGTGTGTATACACACATCATGTAAATATCATAGTCCCTTGAAGATGTGGGGGTACAAGTGTGGGAACACCACTTCAAATTAGAGTATGTGACTAAACAAATAAAATCAGAGTATGGGACTAAATGAATAATGAAATTTATATATTATATATAAATATAGTCTTTAGAAGATGTAGGTATAGGGCTAGGAACACTCCTCAATCCCATAATAAGAGGGATGTCATTTTAGGGTATGGAAATAAATGAATAAGGGTATGGCTATATTATATATCAATACATACTTCAGTCACCAGAAGATGTGGGTACAACCTTACAGGTAATAGTACAGGGACTTAGTCCCTTTCCCTAGACTAAAATCTATGGTGACTATGATAAATATATTTACCAACACACATATATATAAACATATGTGAATGTTTAAACTACTTCTAACAAGAGGGTATCTGAGATTTCAAAAACACATAGGCATGTGTATATACACATTATATATCTATCATTTCTAGAATACATAAGTATACTCATATTATATTTATATACATATAATATCATCTGCATTTTCACATCTATGTACATATGCACCTGCACAATTAACTATGGGTATTTGGGATTTCAATACACAGGCATATGCATATACATGTTATATATCTATCATTTCTATAATAACCAGGTACACATATGCATATATACACAAATTTCCACAACCAATACATATGTACAAGAAGAAACATGTTTGAATTACTTATGACTCATGGGTATTTAGAATTCCAAAACACACACACACACACACACACACACACACACACACACACACACACACACACACACACACACACACACACACATTTGAAAGTCCTTAAAATGTGTTTCATCTTCTAAACAAATTGGGACTAGGGTAAGTGCACAAATTTGGGGGACAAAAAGTGGCCTACCCATTGACATGATTTTTTTGAAATCTTAGAAATTTGAGCTTCTATAGATAATTTGAGATATCTACACTCCAAATTTGAAGATGGTGTTAAAATATGAAAAATAGTATTTCAACTCTAGTTTCGAAAAAACTAAAATTTTTTAAACATGGTTAAGTATAATTAGGTCAAATATCTAAAATTTGAAGAGGAACTCCAAGTTTTTTAGAAAACACAGTAGATAGACGGTTATGATGTGCATCTTTTTTTAGTAGCATTTAATATTATTTGAAACCTTTTGGGGAAAATTTAGATAAAATCTTGTATCATGTCACCTATATTTTTTTTATTTTTTCAATGAATATTTTTTTTTTATGAATTATGAAAGTAAATAGATCCTAAAAACTAACTAAGAAATGGATAGTCATTTGTGAGTCAGGCCTAACTACCTAAAAAAAATCATTTTTTTTTAATGTGTGTAGAATTAAGCATACTAAATCACCATATAATTTGTTTTTCACTTGGATCAACGAAACACAAATTACATGAACATATATATGCATGTATGTTTGTGGCATGTAATGGCCTAAAAAAGCATAGTTAGAAATACATATAGTTTTAAATCTTAAATTAGTGTAAGAATCATATTTTTGGAAAGAGGAGAGCATGCTCGTCATGACAGTATCAAGTTTTTGAATTTTCACATTGAAATTATTAGTGTATTTGGTAATCAAAGTTTAAATTTATTATTTATTTTCATACCTTTCAAAACTCAACTGTACATTGACAGTCTAAGCCTTTGGCTTAGAAATCCAAGTCATTCTCCATCCAAAAGGCATGAGAATTGAATTCAAATTCAAATATCACAATCATATTACTTAATAATGTGATCACATTAATAGCGTGATTGTGTTACTTAATAACATGATCACGTTATATGTTATCATCACCTTAAAACATGTGAAAGTTTCACATGAATGCAACTTTGGCTAGAAGCTTATATTTACTACTGTAAATGTTAAAGTATAAGTCTACATTTATATTGTAAACTCATACTTTAAATTTATTTTAGTAAATATAATAAATTAAGGTCACTCAACATTTGATAGAGTTGGTTTCATAATTGCACGCATTATGATGTGAAAAATAGTTTTTCAAAATCCAATCAGGTCAGTACTTAGGCATTTTCAGGGTCTAAGTATTAAACCTAGGGATTTTAGGACATAATTTTTATAATTGATGTCCATTTTTAGTAAATATATAGTCATTTTAAAGGTTTTTGTGCATTTCATAGTGATTCTTAGCATTTATATGAGTCTTAGGTTTGTCAAAATTGAAGTTTTCAAACCACTCACTTTGAAATTGATGCAAACTAGTGTGATTAGGGTAGCATAGGTCACATTGATGACTTACACACATCAAATGACCACTTTGTGTTAATTTCACTTGTTCATCATCCCTACCTCATCCTTTATCACTTCCTAATCATGCATCATCACCCTTAATCACCCTCTCATCATTCTTAATTATCCCTAATCACTCCCTCATTGAATCTCACTATCCCTATTCATCTCTAATCACTCCATCATCCCTGATTACTTCCTCATTGACCCTCATTATCCCTCATCATTCCTAATCACTCCCTCCTCATCCCTCATCATCCATAAGAAATTAAGGTCACTTAACATCTTATAGATTCGGTCTCATAGCTACACATATTACGATGTGGAAAATAGTTTTTCAAAATCTAATCTGGTTAGTACTTAGACATTTTCAAGGTTTAGGTGTTAAACTTAGGGATTTTAGTACATAAATTTTGCAATTGATGTCCATTTTTGCTAAACATATAGTCAATTTTTAGGTTTTTGTTCCTTTTGGATTGATTCTTGACATTTATATGAGTCTTAGGTTTGGGTTGAAGTATAATACTTTGTCCCACTTTTTGGTACTAAGGGGCCAACAAAAAAATAAAAATATGGACATTTCTCAATTTGTATAGACAATAGTGACTTAACCATATAAAAATGAAAATGGTGCAAACTAATGAAATGTTTCATTTTAAGTGTAGATTACATTTATTATTATTTTTCTTAAATAAAAAAATAAAAAATAGATTTTTTAATACCTAAATACACAACGTGTATGTTTTGTGTACAAAAAGTTTTATTGAGTACTTGATTTCTCCTCATAATTTTCTCAAAACATAATATTTTCTCAAGGTTTTTAGTAAAAATGTCTTAGAAGCATAGACATAGTGCAAGATTATTTTTTTTTTAATTTTTTTATTACAAAATATTTTTTTATTAATTTTTTAATGATCAAATCAAGGAATATCCATGCTTATGTATTCTCCTTTCAATTATATATATATATATATATATATATATATATATATATATATATATATATATATATATATATATATATATATATATATATATATATATGTCAAAATAGACTATTTTTTCACCACTAAAACAAGGACATTAAAGTCGAGTGCATTGATATTTTTAAAAAAAATTTAGCCATAGTCTCCTATTTTTCCCAGTGCCTCAAACGTATGGTACTTTATTTTATAAATAAGTATATTTTACAAAATTATTATTAAAATTAAAAAAAATCATATTATTAGAAATTTCAGAAAAATACTTGTTTATATATAGAGCCACATGTTTTTATTTTATTTTTTCATCCTAATATGTGGCATCTGAAGTGGTAATTTTAGGCTAATAGTAGATTTCTACTTCAATGGGAGAGGATTTGATGCCACATGGGATTCAATCGAGGGGGTTCATTTTAACCCCCCCCCCCCCCCCCCCCCCCCAAATATCATTCAAATTAATAAAAAATTAATCAAATGCTAAAGTAAACCTTTGACCCTCTTTATTCAAAGGGGGTTCAATTGAACCCTCTTTATTTGAACCTCCTTTAAAAATTACACATGGGGGTTTGAAATAACCCCCTTTGAATGAAGGGGGTTTGTTTGAACCCCAATTTTTTTTAGGTTTGGATGCACTTGGCTTCCAAGTGGGACTCACTTATGTGCCATAGATTGTTTGTCAACATTGAAGTTTGAAAACTACTCACTTTGAACTTGATCCAAAGTGGTGTGATTGGGATAGTGTAGGTCATATTGATGACTTTCAAAAATCAAATGACCACTTCGTGTTAATTTTCATTCAAGTCGTAATGACAATAAGAATTCCTTTGAATTTTCATTACTACTTGAATCAATTTTGTTTTTCCTTATGTAATAAGAACAAGAGTTGAATCTATACTAGATTTAGAAATAAAATGCTCCCAACAATCTAAATATATTTCATATCTAAATGGATATTTACATCTTATGAGACTAATATCCCTAAAGTGTACAAGTTGTAGTTTATCATCATGAGACCAATCCATTAGGAATCACTCCTCTATTATTTAATCAAAAAATTTCACACCAAATAAAATGTATAAAATTGACAGATGGTCAAACTCCTTATGTTCATTTTATATTCTATAACATCTTGTATTAATTTCTAGCCAAATTTTGGCCACCATTATAGAGGTTCACAAAAATAAATTCAAATCAAACCTTCACCTTGATTGATCACCTTGAAAATATTATTGTAAGTCATGTTTAACATATATTAAGGTAAGTTTGACAAGTTTAAGGTAATGGTTCTTTCTAAAATTATTCTTGTCTAGTCATGCTTATCTTAGTTAAGTGGGCCCAAAGGGTGTTAAAGGTTTTAAAGGTATTTATTATGGAATTTAACATGTGTCAAGTCACTTCATGTCTTCTCATGGTTTGTAAAATTACCTAAAAAGTGTTGAGCTCCCTTTTCTAATGTTACAAGCCTTTTCAAGTGTTTTTGCTCATTGTGTAGTGTTCAAATGAGAGTATGTGTAAGATTGGTACATAAATAATTGATGATGCTAATAAACATTGTTATAAATTTGTACAAGTATGGAAAAATCCATTAGTGTTATTCCTTAGGGCTTTCAAGAAAGAAAATGGTAGTTTTCATGGCAAAAGAGAGGTTTCTCAAAGGGGGTTATAAGTTTTCAGTATTGAAGAACGTTTAAAAACACTTTAAAAACTCCCTCAATATTATTCAAGTAAAAATTCATGCATTGGAGTGAGTTTTAGGGCCAAACAATGTCAAAACCTACTTATCTTTGTTATCGACTTCGTTGGCAACTCTAAAGTAGTCAATAGTTTTCATTTAGAATGTAGAGGAGAGAGAGTTAGAAGGAATGCTATTGGGGGTTGATAAGGGTACTTATTCCCTTCAATTACATGGCCATAGTTATTAGATTGATGGCCCCTCCATTATGAATAATCATTAAGATCTTAGGTAGTTAAAATTTCCCTCTCCATCCACATAGGGTCAGTTTTGGATGGTTTCATTACATATTTGAGTTTGAATGATATAAATGGTATATATATGGGTTTTCCATGAGGATTTATATTCCTTACACATTAATTTCTATCACTACTTGGAATGTGATAAGAGGAGAGAGAAACCTTCATTGTGAATGAGTTACAAGCCTAGATGATAAGTCACATGTAAGGTTTGATCATTTTTGAGGATTTTATCAACCCAAGTGATCTTTAAGTAGATTCAATAAATTTATCATTCCTCTTGCTAACCTCCTCAAGTTATCTCTTAGCTAGTAGCCATCACTTTATGTGGTATTTGAAACCATTCAGGGTAATATGCCTCTAATGAGAAGGGACAATCATGTAAGCAAGTACACATGGGGTAGAGAGACTATGGAGAACCCAACAATGGCTAAAGTTTGTTCTCATAGTGGGAATTAAATTCCTAAAAAGCATGAGGATAATATACATAAGGTACAACTCATATAGGTTCATCACAAAGATACATGACTATGGGTTTAAACCTATTTACAAGTCAAGATGGTCTCCTTAGGCTTGTGTAATAGAAATATGGTTATAATGAACAAAGGATGGGTTAATTAGGCTTATTGCATGATTCATATAATGTGAATAATACCATCAAGGTGAGGTATATTGATTATAATTCTATTATTATTCAATCAAGTTTAGTATAGGTAGAACACAGATAAGGAGTCTTAGGTATGATGGTAACCTATAGGGCTACCATAGAGTCTAGGAGGAAGTAGATTTTTTTGTGATGTAGGATGGATTTCCAAAATAATCCAAGGATAAGTTATAGGAATAATAGGGTGTTCACTAATAGTAACATCATCAAGAGTTTATGGTTGTTTAAATAATCATATTCTAATGATGCCCAATGTTTAAAAGGTCTAGAACATCACATACAGGCCTGAGTGTATGAAGGCAAAAACCTACAAGTTTGAGGTGTTTTGGATATTGAGGGATATTAGGGAGGATTTATGGCATGACCAAGGAATAGATAAAGTCTTAAAATGTTCCATTGGTGACTTAAAAAAAGAAAATTTTGCATATGACTGAAGTCCTTTGAATTTTCATTGCTACTTGAATGGATTTACTTCTACCTTATGTAATAAGAACAAGATTTGAATCTAAACTATATTTATAAATAAAATTCTCCCAATAATCTAAATATATTTCATATCTAAATGGATATCTACTTCTTATGAGACCAATATCTCTAAGTGCACAATTTGTAGTGTATCATCATGAGACCAATCCATTATGAATCACTCTTCCATTATTTAATCACAAATTCTCACACTAAATAAAATGTATAAAACTGATAGATGGTCAAACTCCTTACATTCATTTTATATTCTATAACATTTTGTATTACTTTAGTCATATTAACACAAAAGTGGTCGTTTGATGTGTACAGGTCATCAATATGACCTACACTACCCCAATCACACCATTTTGGATCAAGTTCAAAGTGAGTAGTTTTCAAACTTCAATTTTGACAAACCTAGGAATCTTATAAATGCCAAAAATCAATTTAGAAGGCATAAAAACCTTTAAAATGACTACATGTTTACCAAAAAAATACATCAATTACAAAAGTTATGTATCAAAATCAATGGGTTTAATACCTAAACCCTGAAAATGTCTAAGTATTGACCAAATTAGATATTGAAAAATTATTTTACATGTTGTAAGGTGTGTAGCTGTGAAACCAACTCTATCAGATGCTAAGCGACCCTAATTTATTATGGATGATGAGGGACGAGGAGGGAGTGATTAGGAATGATGAGGGATAGTGAGGGTCAATAATGGATTAATTAGGGATGATGAAGGAGTGATTAGAGATGACTAAGGACAATGAGGTTCAATGAGAGAGTGATTATGGACAATGAAGAATGATGGGAGAGTGATTAGGGGTGGTGAGGCATGAGTAGGAAATGATAGATATGAGGGAGGGGTGATGAACAAGTGAAATTAACACAAAGTGGTCATTTGATGTGTTTAGGTCATCAATGTGACCTATGCTACCCTAATCACACCACTTTTCATCAATTTCAAAATGAGGGGTTTACAAACTTCAATTTTGACAAACCTAAGACTCTTATAAATATTAGGAATCAATCTGGAAGGCACAAAAACCTAAAAAATGACTATATTTTTACCAAAAATAGACATCAATTACAAAAATTATGTCTTAAAATCCATAGGTTTAATACTTAGACCCTAAAAATGCCTAAGTATTGACCTGATTAGATTTTGAAAAAATATTTTCCACATCATAAGGCATGCAACTATGAGACCAAATCTATTAGATGTTGAGTGACCCTAATTTCTTATATTTACTAAAATAAATTTAACGTATAAGAAAATAAATGTAACAATATAAATTTAACATTTAGAGTAGTAAATATAAGCTTCTGGCCATAGTTGCCTTCATGTGCAACTCCCACATGCTTTTATGTGAAAAATAATAGGAATGCAATCGTGTTATCAATAATTTGATCATGTTACCTATTAACCAACATTCACTTAGTTGTTCAAATATGCAAAATAATAGTAAAGTGATCACATTTTTTTTTACAATAACATAATTATGTTATCTATTAACGTGATCATGTTATACATTAACGTGATCATGTTATGGTTCGATAATTACCGATCCATAATTTAAATAATACGATCATTCTATTTATTAATGCGATCATGTTACATAAAATGTCCATGAAATTATCCCCCAACTCCATGCACTTACCCACTATACACATTGAATATCCATCAAAATTTACATAGCTTGGAAAACATACACACATGAGCAAATATAAAAATTCTCCACATTTGCACTACTTCTAACAAATGGTTATTGGAAATGTCAATACTTACAACCCATTAATGCTCATTGGAGAGGTTCCAACCACCGTCATAGTGCTTAAAATCTTCTAATGGGTCGGGCTTGTGAGTTTGCATCCATGCTAATATTAGGGAATTATTCTCCTCTACAATAGTAGGTGTGCTAAAAGGCACAATTTACTCCAAATAATCCACACTTGATAATAAAAAACATCATCATCTCCTCATTAGCTCTTCCAAATGATTTCATTGTTCTTCACCAAAAAAGGGTCTATAATGCTCACCATGAAGAATTATCATTCCATCCTCTTCCACATATGTGATGTGTACACTACACATTAAGATTATCAAAAGTATACACATTAATATATATCTTCACCTTCATTTTAACCTTTCATCCTAATTTGTTGACTACCAGAGCTTCATTTCTACCAAGAGCTTGCATAAATGATAATAAAAATTGAGAAACCATTACATATGTATTGAAGCAACTTCCATTGATCTCGTGGGTGACGTGTTGGACCAACATTAAATTTTTCCTTGGGCCCCTCAATATGCCAATGCTAAATCACTAAGAAATGGAGCAAGATCTAAACCTTAATCCCTATAGCTTTAATTCCACCTACACCATATTCAATGCTAGAAATAAAATAAACATTAGGTTGAAAAATTATTTATTATTAAGTTTATAGTTATTAAAACCATATATAAGGAAGAACATGTGGCGTCAAATAATATTAAAAATATTTTCATATAATAAATATAATTATTATCTTAAGCTTATTTTGTAATAGGTTGTCCTTATTATTTACACACACACACATAGTGATTCTAGACAAACGTATATATGTTTTGTATAAGTTCTTGATGAATTATATATATATATGGAAAATATGTGTCGTAAACTATGAAATTATATAAAAATTTGGTACAACACATATTTGCCATATATATACATATATACATACATACATATGTATGTATGTATATACACACACAAATACATATACATACACACACACACACAAGATTAACCATTTTTAAAACTAAAAAAACCTATGTATAACCAATTAATTATAAATAATCATTAAAAATTTTCTTGATGATACCCTCCCTCTTAATTAAAAGAACAACTTATATAATATATCAAAACTTTATAAAAAAAATTACAAATAATTAAACCAACTTTAAAATATCTAAACCACATAAATTTTATTTAACATTAAAAAATATAACCACTATAAATTAATATAGGCACTTCCAATCTATTTAACATTAGTAAATACAAATAAGTCAAATCTACTTGACCTTAATAAATATAAACAAGTCAAAATAATTTGATGTCATTTCATATCAACAATTTAATTCATTAAAATGTTAATTGTAAATTAATAAAATCAAGTCAAACTTATTTGACATTAATTTAATATAAAAAGTCAAATTTATATTGACATTAAATCAATGTATGAAATTCAATTTCATTTAACATTTAATCAAAATAATAAATTCAAGTCTTTTTATGAACAAAATAGGCATGTTATTTTTCTTTTATGTTAACTAAATTAAACAAGTCTATATTAGTTCAATTATAATTTAAATTAAATAATTAAAATAAAAAATAAATTTAACAAATCTATTGATTAGTCTATTGCCTTTATATCTTTATTTTTAAAATAAAGATTTAATTAATAAAACAATATTAAAATTTAACACTAAATACACTAATCACCTTCATGAAAATGGAATGTAACATAAATAAAATATTATTTATATTTTATTCTTATTTTCCATCATATCTTGAATTGATATGTGACATCAAAATCTTTCATACATAATTTAGAAACTTTATATAAAAATAATTATAACATTTATTCTAGTAAACAAGTAAATATTTTAAAATTAAATCATAAAATTAAAGTATTGGGTATAAAATAAAAAAATTATATTTATAAAAAATTAATAAGACTCTTCTTAATTTTGAGTTTAATGAAAAGTTATAATTAAACAAAAGTTGTATAATGATAAGTTTTTATCTTCAAAATTTAATTAAGAAATTGAAATAAATGAAAATATAAAGATGATTTTAGATAAGAGGCATTTGCAACAAGTTCATCATGTGATTTACATAATACGTGTTGTAAGTAATCATTTTATTTTCTTAATAAATTATCTACCTTTAACAAACTAATAATTAATGTTTCTATTAGTCAAAATAATTTTAATTAATAATTACAAGTATTAATTTTTGTTAATATTAAAAACATAATACATATATTTTATTATTTATTTTTATGTTATCTACAATATTATTATTAGTATTATCAATACATAAATAAATATTATTGTTGACAAAATTAATATGTGCATATTAAAGGGACTAAAAAAATATTCAAAAATAAGATTTCACTATAGATTTATAACTTAAACAACGTTGTAAAATGACTAATTCATGTCATAATAATACATTTTGCTATGGCATTGTTTTTTATGCACATTTTATTAATCATGTAAATATGTATATGTTAATATTTAGGTTAATTTTTTTTAATTGTATTATAAAGAATTGAATTAATAAATTTGTAACAATTAATTGTATATGATCATTATTAAAAGTTTCACCAAAAAAAAAAATGTCTAATCAAAACAACATTTAAATTTTTAATAAGGATGAAATAAAATTAATACTTTTCAATTTACATATCCATATCAAAATAAAAATTAACATTTATAAAAAAAGTAATTATGAACATTAAATGATATGACATTATTTATTTTTGGAGAAAAAGTAATAAACAACCTCATGGAAGGTAAATCATATTTGTAAGTAAATATAATATGATTACTTTGTTGAAATTATAATATAAAAAATAGAAATATTTTATTATGATTGATTGAAAAAAAATAATGATTTATAAAATTAATTGTTATAATAACATATCTTCAATATAATAATAAGTTATAAAAGCCTCTTTATAATATAATTATAAAATTTATGATAATAACTGCAACAATTAATCATATTTTATTCATTGTGGCATTTATTATCATAAATTTTATAATTACATTATCAAAAGGCTTTTATAACTTATTATTATATTGAAGGCATGTTATTATGGCAATTAATTTTATAAATTATCATTTTATAATATATAATATTGTAGAATTGTTTGTGGTTATCAAATAATATATATACTTTTTAAAATAATATATGATAAAGACATTCTCTTTCATAAGTTGGAGGTTGGTTATTTTAAGGATGTAATGGTTGATTATTTTGACAATATGTTTATGATTATTAAATTTTTATATTTTAATAAAATAATATTTATTAGATTGATAATATTATATTTTTAATTCTTTAATAAAATATTTTAAATTATTGTATAAAATTTAAAATAAAAAAATATGGATAAAAGTTTTAGATTTAAATGGAGAAGATACAAACTGAAATATTGTATAAAATGAATCATGATGTGAAATACAAATATATAAATGAAAGTCTAAAATTTAACAAGAGAAGACACAAACTCAAATATTACATAAAATAAATGAAAATTTAAATAAAAAAGTATAACTCAAATTTATTAAAATTATATATATATATATATATATATATATATATATATATATATATATATATACACACACACATACATACATACATACACATACACATACACATGCACACACATATATATATATAATAAGCCTTAAAGAGGACCATACTTCCAGTGTTTTTTTTCACAGACAAATGAATTATAATGTAACTTAAAAATGATGACAAGACCATGCTCAAGATGCATGGAGAATTATTGTGTATCTTGACAATGATGACAAAATTAGAATGAAGATATATGTGGTCAAAATGTTACTATTCTTAACCTAAAAAGATGATATCTAGCCTATGAAATAGGAAGAATTTAGGAAAAGTTTAAAGAAGAATAGTATATAAAATAGAATTGGTAAGGTGATGCTTCTGAACTCATTCCATGTTTAACGGGTTGCTAGTGCTACTCATATGTTGTCGGCATGGAGTGTTTGTACGTGGTCATTTCTTTTTCTTGATTAGACTTGAGGCTACATTATGTGGACATGGGACCATCATATATTTGACTATAACCTGCTTAATGTGTGGCACATGCTATGTTCTTAATTCAAGTTTTAAATTATTTGAGATTCGTTAGACAATAATTTCATTTTTAAAATTTGCAAATCTCCAATAGTTAGGTTAATGGATTGTTCGAAGTTTGTTGAAAGGTAATAATATATCATGTTAGTTATTAGGTTATCTTTTTAAAAAATTTAATTATTAAATATGTTATTATTTTTATGAAGTCGAAATTTATATTTTCTTTTAATTTCAATCAATCTTAACATATATGTTATTTTAAAATTCATTTTTATTATAGACGTATTTACATTATAAATAAGTAAATGATATAATGTTAGTCATAAAAAAATAGGTAGAAAAAGTTATATCCCATAAACATAGTCAAATAGAGGTTATAAATCTTTGAGAAATTTTAAGTCCAATAAAATGTGAACAATGATTACTCAAAAAAAACATCACATCAAAAGAATACAACAACCAACAAGATATTCATAAAAGCACAAACTAATAAATAGAACAATTAAGTTTCAGTGACAAACATGGAATTCAAAAGAAGCAGTGGAGGAGGTGAACTTACGGCTTGTCACCCCATCTTTTTTGAGTAGGGGGTCTTCATCTATAGATAAAGGGTCCCAGCCATCATTCTACTAAATATTATTGTTTTATTTCTTATATCTATCAAACAAAATAGCAAGAGCTAAGGTCCCAACCCCTTACGTCATCACCACTTCTAAAAGATTTACTAGGCCAATCACATTGCGGAGATGACCAATGAAATGGCGATAGGTGAAGAAAGAGAGTCCAAATTAATTATAACTAACATACATATCTTAAATAACTCTATGTAAAATACACTAATATATATCATTCTCTAAGCACTCACAAATTCAATACAATATAAATGTCGATATATATTTTACATAAATTTATCTAAGATATATATGCTACTATTATTACACTTATTTATATATTATCTATATATTAATTATGATTATCTAATTATTTATAAATATAATACATTAAAATTTATATATTACTCATAAATTAATTATGATTATTTGTACTGTAAACTGTAAAATATTAAATGTAAAAAGTTAGTATTATATCTACGCAATATAAAATGAAAATTTAATTTATCCTCCTTTTTAAAACTTCTTTAATTTTTTTGATATTTATATATTTTTTATTTTTTTAAACTGTCATATTTACTATTTTATTTGACTTTCAAATAATTAAATTGTTTTATTTTTAATTTTATAATGTTAACTTTCAAATAATTAAATACTAATATTCTAATATCATTGCAAAACACTTAAAATCAAAAGTTTATACTTTTATCGTTTGATAAATAAATGTGTCCATTTCCAATTGGAGTAAGTCGAAAGCACATTGTCGGTCTAAATCAAAACCCAAAACAGGAAAAAGGAGACAAATCCGCTTAACATACACCTGTCACCGACTCGTTCTGTGGGCGCGAGATCAGATTTACTGATTTTAAATATCCTCGAAACTTGGAAGGATTTCCTTGATTTTTGGCCCAACAAATGTCTTGAATTAGAAAGAATTCGAAACACTTGCAGTGTCTTCATGATTTGGTGGAATCCTTTACCGATTTAGCCTTGGAATAACCTGTTATCAGTTGTTCTATTTATGGGGTTTTTTCATATTGAAAAAGAGTAAGTGTTTTTGTTCTGAGATTAATTTTCTAACAATCTAATAATAAATAGGATTGTTTTGGAATTATTTGTATAGTAAAATCATTTTTTTTAAATTTTTTTACGTTTCTGATCTTATTATTGAATTTATGTTCAGAGAAGAGAAGATTGAAATGTTTCAGATCACACAATATATCATTAAGAACTAAGTAGAAACTTCAATTTATTTATAAATTTGGTTTTATTTCACTTTAATCAGGATAATTTAGCTCTGTTCGATGCTTCTACTTGAAGGCACAGCATGATTCTTCTACAGTTAGTAGCACGGTTGTTGAAAGAATACATAACCTGGGTTATGGGCGCTCAAGCAGCCCGTGCATCTCCTTGGCAGCAACGTCACATGAATTCGCGTAGGGTGATTCCATCAGCTAGCTTTCCTGTTCTCATAAATTTCTGATCGGACATCATGCAATCTTACATTACAGAATTGATCATGGCTGTGGTGGTTTTGGAGGAATTCAAGTATGCAAGCTTTGCTGCTTCATGAAAATGTTTTCCTCTTTCAAAATGCCTGTGTAAGTAAAGATAAAGAGTTCACTTGGATTTAGCTTGAGAAGACATGTTTTCAAGGTCTGGTGAGGAATCTTTTTCTGTTCAATGATTTTATTTTATAGAGGTTGAAAAAAATACAAAAATGCACTGCATTAATGTAAGGGTGATTGTGGTAAATGTATTCTCCTGATCTCTACTGAATCTATCATTAGGGAAAACAAATCTGAACAAAGGCTTTATAAGTTTATGTTTCATATGGTATTAACATGTCGAATGCAAATAACTAGAAAAGGGAGAGAAAGATAATTGGAAGGGAAATCTAAGCTAATGTTGGTGATGCACTTAAATTGATTGTTCATCCACTCTATTTGAAACTCGAAAAATACTAATGAAACAAGCAAAAGACTGAATCTACGACTTCAAAATGTCTGTTATGCATCAATATTTCATGTAGAGGTTCATAGAGTAATCAAAACCTGAGGGTGTTTTTCAAATAATTTGTAAATTTAATTTCGAATATAAAAGATGCTATTTGGGATTTAAACAGTCTCAATTTCATCACAAAATAAATCAAAGAGTGCATTGTTTCAATAATAAAAACAATTAAAACTAATTTGAACCCTTAAACCTAACTGCTTAGATTTATATTTCTTATGGTATTAACACTTCGAATCTAAAAAAACAGGTGCTTTCAAAACATTCTGCTGATTTGCCTGGATTTAACACATCTGGTGCAAAAGTGGTAAAGATGGAGAGCTTTAAATATTGATTGTTGAATTTAATTGTAATGCACAGGCAGCATAAGCTTTTTAGCATTAATATAAATTTATGTATATCAATTTTGTTTCAAATGGAAAAATTAAAAATCATATTTAAAAAATTTAACGTTTTTATATTATAAAAAAATTTAAAATTAATTATATAAAAATTTAAAAATCAACATTTAAATCACATTTAATGCTATTTTTAATTATCACATCCAATAATTCATCATTGAAAACCCTTAAAGATTATAGTTCCAGGCTGATTAGAATTTAGAACATTATAGGCCCAGTGATATTAACCATGCATTTAAATATTAAAAGTCAAACTGCAAAACACTATAGGGGCAAAACATTATAGGCTCAATGATACTGACTATGCATTTAAATATTAAAAAAATAATCTCCACTTTTACTTTAGCATAACATGTCGCACTAACCAATTAAAAAAATAAAAAACTCACAATTCCTTCAGTTTATGGCTTCATGTCCTCTAAAGACAACGTTGAATGAAATACGAATGTAAGGTTTAACCGACTGTAGAGAAAAAACACAATTCGCTTAACAAAATCTACCATTCAAGATAACATTATATTCTGGATTGTAAAGCTTGGTTTCTTATTTAATTAGGTCATAAATTGTAAAAGGAAATTGTCGACCATGGATGGAAAACCAGTGAGTCTTGTTTCTTTTTCTTTTTTTTTTTTTTGGGAAGGTTTAAGTATTTATTATACTTCATTTTTGTAGAGGGGTTGAATAGGGGTTGAATAGGGTCGAATGTGAATGTAACATAAATATATATGTCATGTATTGAGTGTATTCTTGTTAATATCAATTGTTATTTTATTGAAAGTTATTTTTTGTGTTATATTTATGGTCAGAGTTTATATTATTTCGATACTCATTTAAGGATGATTGCCTTGTGTAATAGGAAAAATTTGAAGATGTGTTAGATTACAAATATTTTATAAGGGACAAAAGTACTTTTTGAAAGCAACAACCACATACATGGGTAAAGAAGGTGGGTTTGAATTTAGGTTGTAGACGATGTAAACAATTTCTCCGATCGCTGCATTAATTGACTTTACTTTCACTCATAGACTGGATGTCAATATAATCTTTGTCCTTTATATATAAGCATGGTTGGCTCGAGTTGAGTGTCATTATGGTTAGGTGTCTCATGTTGTCTGTTATGTTCTACTTTACGTATTACAATTGGAATGTTTAATGATTGTAACATTTACTTGTTATATATTGTGGTCAATTTGTTATACAAATGTGTCAATATTTTAAAATATCATTGTTTTTCTAGAAGCATGAAGGATTTATTTTTTTGACATGGGTATATTTCAATCTACTTTTGTTGGGTCTGCATTTTTGATGTTGGTTAATGAATTTATAAATAGTAGTTGATTTGTTGTGCATCTTTACTGACATAATTTTGTATGTAATGTTACAACTCAAATGTTTGGCATAGTGTGTGACAAAATGGATTCCTCACATACAATGGTATGTCATTTATAGGGGGATGTTGTCTTAGGTCCCCAACAACTATATTGAGCAACCACCAAAATCTTTGTTGTTATGTTGAAGGAATGTCTCACAAAATCAACTATTTATGTTGTTGAGCATCTTTGGGCCTATGAAGTTCATTTCATCAATGATCACATATTCAATGTGTCTCATTTATTTTTGGAAAATTATC
>JARHVA010003084.1:67500-177500 GCA_037957365.1 Torreya grandis
AACTTACCTCAAGAATACCAACAACAATCACAACCAACATCAAGAATACTACCAACGACTATATCCAACTCTTTTTTTTCTTTTGTGAGATTTGATTCTAAATAACAATTGAAACAACCAAACCACTTTACCAACTCACCCACATCTCATTGACTTAATATATATTTATTTCTATTATATATAATAAACTTTATTATTATTATTATTATTATTATTATTATTATTATTATTATTATTACTTACAAACAGATTAAAATAATTTAATATATAAGTTGAAAAAATATTTTGATGAATAAATGTAGGAAGTGCATATCGATTGAGGATTTCCAAACATTGGGATAGCCACTTCCTTGAATTTTAGAATCGAAGGTCATTGCCTAATGTTTGTGGGGGACCAAAGGATATATGTGGCACTAACATTATATGACTACTTAGACATCCATGTGGGCCAGTCATATTTTATACCTTTGACTATTATTTGCTAATGTTTAGGTTAAAAGAATCGTTGTTCCTTTCGTGCCACCTATCTATTGCATGGAAAAAGTGGCATCCATTATTCTTTTTATTGCTCAACATGTAATAACTATGACCATTTTAATGGTTTCTTCTTGCATTTCAACATTTTTGGAGGACTTTCACATAAGATGGGAAGATGATCACATTAACCAAATTGGGGTTGGAAATGGCATTGTTATTCAATTGGTTTTCGACCAAGCCTCAATTATGTTATATTAGAATTAAAACATCCATTAGCTTTACTTATTATTTATTTGATTTTTCTTTGGAAAACCTAATCATGGATTTTTTGAGGTAGCGAAAGGTTTATTGTGGTGATTGGGTTTTATGTTAGGGTTTGGATTTGATTCAAAGAAGTGATAAATTTTTTATTGACTTAACATGAAAATCAAACTTATTCCTGGTGATTCCATTGGAAGAGAGACTATTTTCTATATAATATTTTGTTACTTTGAATTTTTATTTTATTTTTCATATAATCCTTCAATAAATTTATGGACATTCTTGTCAGGTTAAAAGATATAAGTATATTTATACATATTCTTAGCAACAACAGTAAAGAAAATTTAAACAATTCTCAACCCCTTGAATAATTCCATAATAAATCACATACATCAAATTGGTGTTTCAAAGACCTAAAAAAAATACCTCTTACCTTTACCAATACAATTTTATTCATTTCTTTCAGATATTCTTATAAGCATTTCATTCATTTCTTTCAACATTGTTTATAAGCATTTCATTGCATTCCACTAGGGATTAATGTTGTGTTATATTAAATTATCTCAGAAGTGACCTTAAACAAAAGTGTTGTGTGTAGCAAGAGTAGAGTCTTATCTTGGTTATCTCTTTAATGGATGGGAAACAGATCAAGACAATGTAAACAAGGAAATGCCACCCTCTTTTCATATCACAATAAGAGCCTCTAAGATGTGTTTTTTTAATAATTAAGCTGGAGGCTTATACAACGAGCAAGATCCTACAAATTCATCTCACAAAGAGACAAAACAACATATTCCAATGTAAATAGCTTGGTTTTGAATATTGGTGGTTTGGGGGAAGTGGTGGTGCAGAGTGGTTTGGTAGCGCATGACGCCATTTATGTCAACCAACAGTTAGGAGTTTTCTCGACAATGGTTTTGTTGTTGTTTCATCAAATTACCCATCATAAATGAAGGTTTTTTCCTCTTTATGGATAGTTTGCAAGGGATGACCACCATAGGAATAAATATTATGCGATGTTAAGCCCCTAAACTCACTGACCTCCTTAAAACCTCCAAACATACTGGCAAGATGATTATTATTAGTATTAATTTTAATACTAACCCCTCCGATGGCCATGAAAGGTAGATGATCCTCTGTGTTGCAAAAGCAATATATCTAAAGTAATGAAGTAGAAGAAGGCACTAATTGAGCCATAGGTTTAGTGCTTAAAATGCTTCTCCCATGATTCGAACAAGTGACCTGCTATAAACCAAACACATTTCTATTGGAAGAACATATAGACATTAATTTAGATTGATGATGATGATGAATCCTAAGAAAATAATATGCCCCAAGCAGCCTTCCATCATGAGTTTCATTATACATTGGTCGGTGCATATTTGATTTTATGTTATTGTGAATTGATAAGAAGGGTAGAGGGATACCCACATTTAGTTGGTTAGTATAATTTATGATTTGTTTTGGGGGCACTATTTGGGAATTAAATGGTAGGGTTAAAATTCTCAAAAGGGCTGACAAATGATAACATTTACGGTCACTTTGACAAGTCATGGACGGTCTCTTTCATCCTTCCAATTGGTTGTTATGGGTTGTTTTGTTGGGATCTTCATAGTCATGTTTGGTCTTTGTTTATTGATCTAATCAATCTCCCATTAGTCTTTAGTTAGGATACATTGGAATTACAAGGGGATTTTGGTTTGGCTGAAAATATTTACTCTTATTTAAATTTTATTATTTTTGAATTAAAATTTTGCTAATTGTGCAATTATTAATTCTTGTTACATAGATTTACATAATTTGAAATATTTAATAAATAAAAATTGTAGTTTTTTATATTAGCAAATTGGCAATAGCTAATTTGATGTTGCGTAAGGGAAAAAAAATTTAACAAGTGTTGTGTGAACAACTCTACAATTATAAGGTCATTACCATTCATATGATTTATATATTATATAAGATAATGTTTATATATATATTTAATATATTATTACATACTAGATATAATCTTAAAACAAAAATATACAATTCCTCGAGCTTTCTTTACACCTTTGGGGCAATTTTTAATATATATCCCATGCTTTAGGGTAATAAGTTCAATATTGTAGTCGATACGAGCAATTCATTAGATTTATTGCACACTGACTACGAGTTGCCATCATTCATGATGATATGAAAGAAGTATCTTTATTTTTTGACTGCATGGTGTTTTTCGTTAATATACTTAAAAGGGGCAACAAATTCCTTTTTCACCTCCACCCTGTTGATTCATTAAAACTCATCCCCCAATCTTGCAACATGCGAGCCTTATGGGTATACCAAAAACATGTCTCCCTAATTATGCCCAGACGATATGTATTCCACACAGCCCCTAATAGTTATAAAGTCTTCATGCTAAGTTTATTATTTTAAGGTTTACATATGTATTGATGTTATAGAAGAAAGTGCTCTGACTCCATGTAATATTAATGAGAACATATCGACAATAAATTCAAAGGAAATGTCAAACTAAAATAGAATTTAATGTACTTTGGAGTAATGACACATTGATCATCTATTTGAAGATAATTCTCTATGTAAAAATGTATTATTTTTGACAATGGTTTTGATTATTCTATGTAATGATGTTTTTTTGGCAATGGTTTTGATAGTTATATCCAAGTTGATTTTATATAGGATTTGTAAATATCATCTCTAATGTTTCTATGAATATATTTTTTCCATAGGAGCATTATCCAATTAAATTGATACATATCATGTGCAATCATACAAGGGATAATTTTTAGTTACAAGTTTACACTAGTATATTGGTAAAAAAAAAGGTATTAAGTAAAATCCCTAAGTGTAAGAGGTTATGGTGGTAAATTTCAAAAATAAATGGTAATATTAAAAATCCTTTGATCAAACATTATATGATTTTTTATTAAAAATAAAGTGAAATCACCTTATGTATTTAAATCAACATATAGGGATCATTTATAGAAATAATATAAGGAGGTAGTCGCTTAATATCATTACCAATTACCTACTAGAAAGATGTACATTAAACATAGCAATTGTTCTTGATCCCTTGTTCATACAAAGTTTCATAGATGAATGAATACCCTTGAATGGATATATATTATGTCCAATTATTGTGTCTCCTAAACATCTTAATATATTAAATAACATCTCTACATGAAAAACCATTGATATATAAAGAGGATGGGTGCCACATTCAGAAAAAGAAGAAGAAAAAAAAAAAAAAAAATCCAAATGAAACTGATCATTTTTTCCAAAAAAGGTTTTGGATATCATTAAAGTAAAAACTCTATCACCCTGATCCCAATAAATACTATAAAGTTTAGGTCCCAAAATCTTAGAACCATACAATATTTTGGTGACACTAAAGTTTTGAAGTTACACAATTTTGTTTTGGCACCGTGAAACTAAAGCTGGAAACATTGTCTCTCAAGTACTAGGTAAATGTAGGGAAATGATGGATTAAAAGGGGGTCTTAAGTGGACTTTCATATTTGATATGGCTACACTCAAAATTTGAAGATTATATGAGAATACAAATTATAATATTTTTCTAAAAATAGTTGAGTATAAGTAGATCAAACAACTGAAATTTGAAGAGGAACTCCTATTTTTTTTTTTTTAAAAAAAAGGAGATAGCCAACCATGAAACTCCTCAATTTTTTAACATCATTTAATATTTTTAAAAACCCTTTAGTAGAAATTTAGATAAGATCATCTTGTTTGCTATATATATATATATATATATATATATATATATATATATATATATATATATATATATATATATATATATATATAATTTTTTAATTTATTTTGTAATTAAAGAGACCTTGAAAATCAATTAAAAATGGATAGGCGACCGTGGACTCCCTCTAAATGCCATATATATATCTTTTAAGGTTTTCATCTACATTGATTTCTAGGTGTTTTTTTAAGCCATGATATGCCACAACTATAAATAAATATAGACATGTATAATTGTGGCATAAAAAAATTCCTAGAAAATCAATGTAGATGAAAACCTTAAAAGAGTCCAAAATTATATATATATATATATATATATATATATATATATATATATATATATATATATATATATATATATATGGCATTTAGAGGGAGTCCACGGTCGCCTATCCATTTTTAATTGATTTTCAAGGTCTCTTTAATTACAAAATAAATTAAATATATATATATATATATATATATATATATATATATATATATATATATATATATATATATATATATATATATATATATATATATACACACACACACACACACACACATGTGTGTGTGTGTGTGTGTGTGTGTGTGTGTGTGTGTGTGTACTCATTTAAGGTTTTCATCTACATTGATTTCTAGGTTTTTTTTAATGCCACAATATGCCACAACTATAAATAAATATAGACATGTATAGTTGTGGCATATCGTGGCATAAAAAAATACCTAGAAAATCAATGTAGATGAAAACCTTAAAAGAGTCCAAAATTTTGTGTGTGTGTGTGTGTGTGTGTGTGTGTGTGAGAGAGAGAGAGAGAGAGAGAGAGAGAGAGAGAGAGAGAGAGAGTTTGCTCGTCATTGTAGGAATATTTTAAAGAAATATATAGATGAAATTTATAGTGTTTATAATGGAAAAAGATTGATTTTATTATTTTCAGTCAAAAATACATATTTGGTTTGTGTGTTAGACTCGAGAATCCAAACCATTTCTAAGTTTGTAGACATGTTTTTAAAACTATACATGGCAAAAACATGTACATGTTCCTATATGTATGAATATATATGCATTTATCCATACTTATATATCTATTCTCATTTGTCATCACTAGAAACATACAATGTATTTATTTCATGTAATTTGTGATCACTAAAAACATATACAAAGATACATACAAGGTTTTCATAGTCCATATAGCTAACTACCTATTATCCCTAACACTGAATCGTATGCCATAAGGGATGCAAACAAGAAGTAGTCATGTCATCATCATCATCATCATCATCATCATCATCATCATCATCATCATCATCATCATCATCATCATCATCATCATCATCATCATCATCATCATCATCATTATTATTATTATTATTAAAAAAGTGTTGTGTCAATATATACAGTGTCATACAGAGGACATAGTCAATATAGTGATACAATTTGGGTCAATTTGACTCTATGAACCTAATTTTGAATATATGTAGGATATGATTTAGAATTCAACCAACCCCAATTTTATCACAAAAAAAACTAAAGAGTCAATTGTTTCAATGATAGAGATTATTAGAACCAATTTGAACCCATTTAACCTAACTTCGTAGGTTTATATTTCACATGAAATCAACACGTCGAATATAAATAACTGGTACTTTTAAAATATTCTACTAATTTGACTAGCTTTAACATACGTTTGTGTGCAAAAGTGGTAAAGATGGAGTGTCTTTAAACAATGATTGTCGAATTCAACTACAATGCATCGACATCATAAACTTGTTAGCATCAACATAAGTTTATACATAACATTAACGCTCAATGAATATCATATTAAAGTCTTTGTTTTTGATTAAAAAAATAAAAATTATATTAAAAAATTTGAAATTTGGATAATATTAAAAATAATTTTAAGAAGATTTAATGATCAATGTTTCAAATCACATCTAAAATAATTATTTAAAATTTTAATGATCGATATTTCAAATCACATAAAAACCAACACTTCCTTTAGTGTATGGTTTCATGTCGTCCTCTAAAGACAACATTTTCCGGTTGAAAACGCTTGCCCGTTCTCTTTGTTCTTTTAACGGTCTTTCAGATACTTAAAATGATTTTTAAAAAACCACAACAAACAGCCGAAGAAATAAACTACCGAACAACCATGATTTTTCGTGGTGGGCCTGGCCGTGATCACCTCAGCTTTTAATTTGGGGGGTTTTATATTTTTCATATTACGCTATTTTATGTTATAAAAATTTAGATTTAAATAGTTATCAATTTTAAAAGTTTGAAAAGGTTGTTCATAGGAAAGTTTATGTTTGGGAAGTTGTATGATGAAGTTTTTAGCGATATGTCATTTTTTTCATATTTTTGGTGGGATCAATCATTGGGATCAATTAAACACAATAAATTTGTAAATAATAATTTTCAAACAAACACATTAGTCTATCATTGGATTATAATTTTGACAAGTAGACACACACCAAAATTAATATGGATCATTAATATAAAATGAAATGCTATATTAAAAGATTTGTGACTTATTAATGTGGAAGTCAGTGCCATTTCCACATAGCTTGACAAACTTTTCTCCATTAATGTGGCCTCCCTGCGTTTTCATGTATCTCTTCCCCCCAACCAAATAGAACCTTCTCAAAATTTCTCGTCCATGTCGTGTTTCACAAAGAGATTTTCTTTGGTGGAATGGAGGGATGAAAGCTCACGTGCAAGTGTGTTGCCTATAGTGAACCCATAACTATGTTTTCTTTTCTTTTCATTTCGTTGTTATTGTTATTTTGTATTCTATGTTAAGGTTTCTTCATGTGTTCCTTTTATGTTCTTGGATTTTTTTGAGTGCCTTCTATGTTCCTAGTTTTTTATGCATATATTTGCCATTTTTCACATGGCTTTTCAGGGTTTCTTCCATTAATGTGGTGAGTTACTACCATCATGTGCACCATCAACAAATGTCTATCCCTACCTTTTAGCATACCTCCCCCTCCTAGATTGCCATGGAACCTACTCATTATTTGTCAACCATGCACTGTTTTAGAGATGAATTTCTGTCAGTAAAATGGAGGGAAACATCATTATGCACAAGTGTGTTATTTCCTCTGAAGCCAAAACCATAGCCAATTTCATGACAGATGGGAGTGAAAGCTATGGGTAATGTTTCCATTAGTGTATAGCTCCTCCTCAAAAATGGCCATGGACCCACCTGAAATATCTTGACCATGCAATCTTTCACAAAGGAATTTATATTAGCATTATGGATGGATGACAATTACCTATTGTTATTGGGCCTTCTATGTTCATGGTTTTTTTTGCATGCCTTCATATCCTAGTAAATGTTTAGTGGTATGTTAAAGGAGTGATGAAATATTACACGTGTGTGTATTGCTTGTAACTGAACACATAACTATGTTATTTTTTTATTGCATCCTTGTTACTATTGTTTTGCCTTCTATGTGCATGGATTGTTTACGTGGCTTCACATCTGATTCAATGTTTACTATTATGTTCATGGTGTTTGTCAATGTATTGATTTGCAAAGCAGTAAATATTATTATTTTTGTATCAAATATTATAGTTTTTTGAATTTTATGGCCATGTTGGAAGATGCTTGTCTCATTAATATGCAAGGAAGTTCCATGTTAGAGGGATGAAATGTTACCCACAATTGAACCCATATTATTTGCCTATTTTCATTCCCATTTGACTCCAAATTTGTTGTTATTTTAATGGAAGCCTTGGAGGTTTTTTGAATTTATGTCAATGTGTGTATATAATTTGTGTGCATTAAATTTAAATCTTGTCTCTGTGTGCTTTATATTCATTTTTTACTACACAACATGGGTTGGAATACTTAGCATTTTATCCGTATGTGGATGCAAGCCCTGAAGGTTTAGATTCACCTACAAGTAAATTTTGTTATCTTTATGTCAAAATTAATATTTTCATTCACATAACATTTCCATGTAAGGGAAAGGGACCAGTAGTGGAGACCCTTAACTTCAAGGTCTGACATCTTTCATATTAGACCACTTTCTATCTTACAATTTTAAATTTAGATAGTTTAACATTTTCAAAGTCTAAATAGGTCTTCTAGGAGGTAAATTTACAATGTGGGAAGTCACAAATGCAATTTCAACTATTGGACCCTATGTAATAATTGGTCCTCTTCCCCTATGTGGATTAAGGCCATGTTGTTAAATTGCTAAACAATTTCTATTGTTGACGTAAGCCCTGAATTTTTTTATTCACATATGAATAAACATTATCATTTTTGTATTAAAAATTATACTCTTCCAAATTAATGTTGACATGTTTTCTATATATGCAATAATATTTCACTATCTACAAAATTTATACTATATAATGGTTGGAAAAGTAAGGCCAAGGTTTGTTGCTACTTCCTTTAGCCAATATGGTGGGCTAACATGAGAATGTAGACTTAAACCACTTGGTTTACAAATTTTGACCATTAATAATTTTCAAATGAACACATTTTTTTTATTATTGACTTATAATGTTGTGAAGTAAGGCATAAAGCAAAGTTAATATGAGTCATTAATATAAAACAAATGTTCATGTTGAAAGACAAGTGTGTTTGTAAGACTGAATATTTATTGGTTTGTGGATGGAAGCCCTGAAGGTTTCTATTCTCGTACTAATAAATGCTACTATTATTCTATCAAAATTAAGAATTTCATTAACATGCCAATAAATGTTGAGTCAAATGTATCAAACAATTTTTTTTTGGATTCATGTTGTTGTGCTTTCAATATGTTGTCATTAAATTATTGAACATTTTCTTCTATGTGGATAGAAACCATAAAATTTATATATACGTTCTTGTAAATTGTTGTTTTTATGTTATTCATTAATGTTTTCAAAATTATAAATATTATTTGCAATAAGTGTTGTTTATATTTTTTACATTGACATTGATAGAAGAGTGAATATTTAATAGAATATGGATGAAAACCCTAAAGGTTTTCATGCACATACTAGTAAATGTTTTTGTCTTTGTATAAAAATGATGGTTTTTATTTACATATCATTATATGTTATTTTCTTTGTATAAAAATTATGGTTTTCATTAACATACCATTAAATTTTATTAATATTAGTGGTTACCATGCAATGAAAGACATTTTATTGGTATGTGGATGGAAGCCCTAAAGGTTTTAATTCACATACAAATAAATGTTAATGTCTTTCTATCAAAAATAAGAATTTCATTAATATACCACTAAATGTTGAGTTAAACGTATCAAACCAAATCCTATTGTGAAATCATGTTGTTGTGTTACTGATATGTTGATGTGATATTCATTCACAATTTCCATTATGTTGACTTATTGATATGTTGATGTGTTATTGATATGTTTGTCTAACATGTTGTTGATATGTTTTTCATTCTATTGTAAATGTTTTTGATAGTTTTTCTATTCTATTATCAATTGTACAATATTTGTGCAATCTTGTTTTTTATAGAAATTGAAATATTGTAGATGGTGAATGTTTGTTGGGTCACTTATTTCATAAAAAATTTGTATACATTGTGTTTCTTGACACTTGATATGTTTGAAAATATTTACTTTTTTCCCATTGTGCTTCTTAACACAATATATTTATATGAAGTTTGGATTGCTCATACAGTTATTTTTGTGAAGTTTGCAAAATTTGTAATGTTGAAATCTATATTTTTTATTGATGCTTGTTATTTGTGGGTAATGATGACATATTTAAAATTTAAGAGCATAAAACAAAAATGAGGTGCTTGATTCTAGGTGAAAGGTTTCATCAACTTTCATTAAGCTTATGATCCATTTACAGTTTGGATAGTAGATATCAAATAAATTTAATTAGATTACATAATCAAACTGAATACTTATACTTTCATCAAATTTATTAATATACTTCAGTAGATTAGATATCAAATTAAATATGATTTCATTTACAATTTCCAGATGTTCCCTTTTTATTGAGGCCAATATTTGGTGCTCCATCCCTAAACCAATCTACTCGGATTTCTTATGTAGGTAGACTTAAACCATCTTGGTTGAACTTAATTTTCATTTGCATTTATTGTTTAACCTACAAAACTTTCAACATTTGCAATAGGTTGCTCTTCTTAGTTAACTTATTCATCAACACATTTAGTAAATTTGACTTCATTGTTCCTCATTGTTGCATCCAAGGTGGTAAAATTGAGATGTGCCCTTCATTCCCCATTTTCTTTTATAGGATTCTTGAATTCCCAATCTCTTGTATAATAATCTTTATTTTGCTCATTTTCTTGTCGTGGTTGTATTTACTCTTTATTGAGGTAAATATTTGGTTCTCCCTCCCTCAACCATTCTACTCATATTTATTTTATTATTGTAATGGGTTGATCTTCTTCATTAACCTCTTCATCAACAAATTCAAGAAATTTGACTCCTTTATTCCTCATTATTGTACTTGGTCATCTTCTAACAAACTATGACTTCTTCACATTCCTCATGGTGAACTAGAATAATCAACAAATTATATAAGTGACAATAGAATGGAAAACATTTCAACACTAGGTGTGGTAAATACTATTTGTAATGATGAAAATTTGAATGAATAAGTCAACAACATGATATCATAATAATGTATGCAAACCAAATAAACATGATTTCACAAAAGAATTTTGTTTTATAAATCTAACTCAACATTCACAATTTTGTTAATGAAATTATTAAATTTGATAGAAAGACAATGACATTTATTAGTATGCAAATGGAAATCTTCAAGGTTTCATCCACATACTAGTAAATCTTCAGTCTTGTGGACACACTTATCTTTCAACATGGCCCTTTGTTTTATATTAATGACCCATATTAATTTTGATATTTCCTTACTAGTAAAAGTTATAATCCAATGATACAATAATGTGTTCATTTTAAAAATATTATTAGTCACAATTTTAAACCACATGGTTTAAGTTTATGTTCTCAGGTAAGCACACCCAATTGGTTGAAGGAGGGAGAAACAAATTTTGGCCTTATTTTCACAATCAATATATAATATAAATGTTACTAATGGGGAAATATAAATTCATTACATATATTTAGAAGACACATCAAAATTAATTCAGAAAAGTCTATTTTTTTACAAATATGATAATTGTCATTCATATATGAATGAAGACTTTCATGGCTTAGTAGAAATTGTTTAGTAATTTAACAACAACATATATGACAAAGGATATTTATAATTCATGAAAAATTAATTCATGACACATATAAATCACATAGCAACATGAAATTAGAAAAAAAATTAGTTTGACACAAAAAAATTAAATTTCATGATATGTGAATAAAAACCTTAATTTTGATATAAATACTATCTTGTATTGATATGTGAATGAAATATTTCAAGGATTCCATATGTTGTCCCCCAAAAATATCACTCATTTTTGGGACAACATTTGAACTATTTTGGTCCTACAGACCAAAATCCTCTCTTCCCATTTCAAAAATTGTTCTGAGCATTCAGGTTCTTCATTTTTCAAAGCTTTCTGAGAAATCTACGAACTTTGCAGGCTTGACTCTATGGACTCTGCAGGCTTGAATCTACGGACTCTACAGGAAGAAATCTATGGACTCTGCAGGCTTAAAACTATGGACTCTACATACTTAAAACTATGGACTCCATAGGCTCATTTATATGAACTCTCTCAAGGCTCGAGAGAAAACTTAGAGAAAACTACGGACTTCATAGGTTAATTTCTATGAACTCTACAGGAAAGAAGCAAGCTCTCAGCACTTAGGCGATTTCAAGGTTGGTTCAATGACAAGGTTCAACCAAAATGTCCATCGATAAGCTTCTAAGCAAGGATTGAACCATTGAACTATTAAACCTTGAACCATTTTGGTTCAACAGGTTCAATGGGTTCAAAGGTTCAATGTCATCGGCAAGAGTTAAGTGCTTCGGCAAAGGTTAAGAAAGTTTAACCTCTTCAAGGTTCAATGGCTTCAAAACACTTATCAAAGAGAAGAAGGCTTGAACCATTGAATTATTGAACCATTGAACCACTTTGGCTCAACGGGTTCAATGGTTCAACAGGTTCAATGACCTATTAGTTCAATGCGCTTGGTTCAAAGAGATAAAAAAGATAGCCAAATAATGAAGAATGAATAGGTTGAATCATTGAACCGTTGAACCAAAGATGGTTCAATTGGTCAGTTCAATCGGCAGGTTCAAGGGGCTACCCCATGGTTGAAGGAACAAATGCTCATGTGGAGGGCCGTGAATCAAGTCAAGTGCCCTTACGGAGGGCCACGAGCCAAAATGAACAAAGTCAACTCTTTCATAAAAATGAACAAGGCAAAAGGCAAAGTAGAGTCCTTCAAATAAATTATCTGAAGGAATTCACTCGGGAAGAAACCCTGATCAAAAGGAAGGAAAGGAGTAGCTAAGAAAGGACTAGCGGAAGCTACCAAGTGGTGGCTGCAAAAGGTTTCAATGTCTTTTTCTCGACACAGCAGAATGTGCCATGTGTCATCTGTAGAGATCGGCGGAGGCTGACAAGTGTTTGCATCTGCTTTCCCCTTTTAAAGTTGCTCGAGAAAGACGTGTCGTGGATCCCATTTTTTGTATGTTTCTAATTATTTTCATAACAGTGGAACTTTCCACTTGTCAAAGATGTAGAAAGGACCCCCCAAAGACTTAGACAAGAAGGGCTAGAAAGGACAAAGAAACAACATGGATGATTCCAAAGGCAAGTTCAATTAAAGTGATGGTTTAACCAGAGATCAAAGAAGCACTTAAGTAGGGAAGCGATGGACCAAAAGAGACAAAGTGAATTGATGAAGTGATGAACCAATGAAATTTCAAATGGTTCACGAGTTCAAAGTTCAACACGGTTCAAGTAGCTAGCAGCCATTGATGGTCCCTCAGACGTCAAATTTAAAGTGAGGGAAATTTTTTGGAAATTCAAATAGAGCGCATAATTTAAAGAAAGAACCAAGTGACTGGCTGAAAAGGAAGCCCGAAGACTCAAATTTCTACATGAGAGAGAGGAGTCAGACCAAAGGACCAAAAATATCTTCAAAAGAGTTATTTCTAGTAGGTGAAATAGTGGATCAAGTAGACTTCTGAATGCACCAAATCAAGGATGTAAGCCTATTTTTCTTCCATGAAGTAATGGTGAATTGGACAGCTACACAAACATCAGGAAAAGGACCAAACAGTCCATACTAAGAAGAGACATATTAGAGGAATGGACATGCCATAGTTATGGCAATGCACTATTCCTAGCATGGTCCCTCTAGACAAAACTGAAGGCACATTGAAGGTGTTGACTATAGCATGGGCTATTCTATGGAACAAAGCACCAACTCTTTATTGGTTGCTATATATTGTAATCTCTTTTATTGTTTTAAGGAGATATTTTGGACCATAGAAGCAAAACTTTGCCCAAATTGAAAGGCAAATATTGAGACTTTGAGTTCAGATTGTATTTCATATTATTTTATCTAAATAAGAAAGCAAGTGATTCACAGACTTTGTGTTGTATAGCTTGTATCATTTTAGGAGATTGTTCTTATGTCTATCTTTTGAATGTGTTCTTGTTTATTTAATTTAACAAGCAGAGCTAGTGGAAGTGATAAAGAAGGTGACCTGAAACCAGTTACTTTCAGACTTTGTGCTGACATTATTGTTTTCAGTGTGTGTTTATTTTCTATTTCTGTGTAAAGGACCTTGGGATGTATTTATGACCCCATTGTTCTTCGTATTTCACTCTTGGGCAGTCAAGGTGGAGACTTTGCACTACATTTTAGGCTACTAGTTACTCTGCACCTTTGGTTACCAGTTATTTACCAAAAAGATTCCTGTTGTTTGCAAGAACAAGCACTTCTGAAAGAAGAGAAGCATCTTCTATCATTTCACCAGGATTTCTACTATCTAGGAAGGGATCTAGCTCTTGGCTAAATATTGCTTCTAAAAGAAGAGAAGTACCTTCACCAATCACCCAGGATTTCTCCTTTGATCTGTGAACATGATCTTTGAAAGAAGAGAGATGGAATGTGTATCCTACCCTTGAGTGTTATTTTCAGCTTATATTTATAGTATATAGCCCCCTTTATATTTATAGGGAACCTCCCCTTGATGAGAGGAGAGATTTGTCCCCTGTTGATGTAGTAAAATTACACACTTGGACGACCAATCTCCCTATGTTGTAGTGATAGGAACTATTTTGCTCACCAGTTAGCTGGTCGACAAAATATTCACCCAACACCATACACATATTAGTAAAGTTTAAGTTTTCCATCCACATCACAATTTCATTTAATACAAAGATAGTAACAATTAGTGGTATGTTGGGTCAAATGTTGCTAAGAACATGGGTTGAGTTAGATGTGAATGAAAACTTTGAAGCAAATGTTGATTCAAATGTGAATTAAAACATGGGTTCAAGTGTGGAAAAAATTTCATCCATCCAACATGGTTAATGGGTTGAATATGGTGCACATAGCGGCATTAACATGCCATATTAATGAAAAAAATGACTAACAATTTTTTTATGACCTTGTTGAATGTACTAGTGAGAACATTTACTTGTTGGTTAGAACAAGCAATCAAAGTCACCCTAAAATGGAGGAGTTTTTAAATATTTTCCATTATTATAGGGTTAATTTTGATGTTCCTGATAGTGAATAAAAACCTTTAGGGCTTCCATCAGTATACCAGTGACTATTTATTCTTCCAACCAATGTTGTGCAGGGAAATATAAATGTGATGCAAGTATAAATCACACAACAACATGATTTATAAAAACATGGAGGGATTCCATTAAAATACCAAAAAATTTGGAGTCAAATGGGAATAAAAACATGTTGATGATATGGGTAACTTTTCATCCCTCCAAAATTGGAAATTCATGGCATATAAATAATGCATGCATCTTCTAACATGGCTATAGAATTCATAAAAAGATAAGGGTTTACTGTTTTATATTTTTAGGAATTAATAGAGCAAGTCCTAGATTGATAAATATATGATTAAAGGGGGTAAATACAAGTAAATATTTTAAATAATTAATTTAATTAATTTTCCCTAAATATAAAGTGTAAAGGAGAAAATCAACTTATTAGGAATAAAATGCGCATCATTGGGTGATGGTAATGCTAGAAAAGATCATAGGAATAGTCAGGAGTACCTTCATCTTGATATTGGAATTTCACTTTTCTTAGGTCAATAACATGGTCAGTTGGCTATAGTGTGGTGCATTAATGGCAAAGGACATTGCACCAAGATCACTAAAACTTATGGGATGGCTATAAGAGGTCTTTTGCATTTTGTATGTATCCTTAGGAATTTTTTATCATCATTCTATGTCACTTTATGGTTTCTTATTCTTCAAAACCCTAACGAATATTTTCACACATTAAAACATAATAGAATCAAATGCAAAAAGAAGGGGAAAAAGGAGAGTTGTGGGATGAAATATCGAACAACATAGAACCCTTGATATTCTGGCTATTACCTATATTAACCCTAATGATAGGTGTCTTAGAACAAGTATAGTTCTCACTTAGGGAAAGTGTATAATCAACATGCATGGTATGTAAGAATGACTTTTAATTAGGCCTTTATTTGATCAAGCATGTAGATATATGTGTGATGATGAATAAATATGTAGAATGCTAAGCTATACTATTAAATAATTTTTTTGTAATAATGTGACAAAGTAGTAAGTATTATGTAAAATGCCCTATGAAGCTCTTTCTATAGAAGAAACTTTTGAGATACTTATTTATAGGTCAAAAATGTAAAAAGATAAATAAAATCATAAGAGGAGACCTAAAAGGAGGGTAAGGACCTGAAAGAAGTTAAAAACATGACCGTTGGATAATAGTGTTGAGGTGGAAAATAGCATTGGGTGCACCTGTTTGAGACTGTAATATTATCTTGTGTGTAAAAAATTGGGTTATAGCTAAGACAAATAGGGAAGGAGCCCCTGTGGCTAGAAAAGGCATGACATGAGACCATTAAGGGTGTAACATAGTGAAATAAATCATAATAAGGACCATATTAACATCAAAAGACCAAAATGACATGTGTGAATAAGGATCCTATTCATCATTAAGAACTTCCTCTGAAAGGGATATAAAATACATAGTACTTGTGTTTTATTAACCAAATTAGGGTGTGTATGTTTCCCCCCATTTTAATCTAGTAATGCAATAAAATGAAGTTAATAAAGTAAAAGAAAATAAATACATACATGTACTTACATGTGTGATCAAACCATCTAAAGAATAGATGTGCTATGACCTGACCCATTCCTTGGCTAAAGAAGTGGATAGGAATTGAAATGATGTTTGTGAAGAGAAAATCCACAATGTGGGTTTCCTTTATACTGAATCTGAGTAATAAATTAAATTATGAGAAACAAAGCTCTATTTCCCCACTCTGATATGTGAATTGAGTTTGAAAATTAATTTTTGGTGAAGCATGCCATGTTCACCCCCACTCTAATATGTAATTGAGTCTGAGAAGAGATGTGCTTGGAGGTCAAAACTAATGCTTGACCTATGTCCTACATAAATTAGTGTAATCTGGGTCTAATGAGGACTATGGATCAACCGTTGTAGATAGTTATATGACCTAATCTAGTAAAATCTTGGTGACATAATCAATTTTATCTAGTGATCTGAACATATAGAATGGTATAATTTGTCATTCCATCTATATAACATGGTAAAATCATGTGGGATCGAGAACATATGCCTTGCATCATGCCCCCAAACTTGATATCTATGTGATGTAGTTGTGTAACTTTTTTTTATTAAATCTAGAGCCTGAGTGAATAAACCACATGTAGTGTAACATATATTGTCCTATCTCATGTGAAAAATTGGGAGACCAAGAATAAGTGCCTTGAATCATGCCCAAAATTTGATAACTGAGCAATGTGGTTGTGTAACATGTGTAAAAAATTATGTATATAGGGATGTTATACTATGTGCATGCCCCCATAGTCATAATTTGAGTATGGAATTGTGTCAAAATCCTATGTAAAATTTGAGAATCTAACCCAAAATTTGACAAAATCATGGAACCCTGGAAATCTGTGTCAAGTTGTGTATCTGCTTATATAAATATCTAAGTCTTTAAATAAAGAAATTGTGTATCTGACCCTGAGTACCTATGTAAATATGTGTATCTATATATTTGAGCCTGAGTATCTAAGTCATTGTGTCAATGTGAATAGTGTATGTGTGCCCCCTTTTGGTGAGAGAGCTGAAATTGGGTTAAAGATATCAAACCAAAAGTGATATCTGAAGGCATGTTAGCGAGTATTCAATGTTGATAAGATGGTTATGGGATTGATTGTATTGATAATTATATAATAATTATTTATATATTGAGACTAAGATAGAAATGTGGTCTTTAGTAAGCTTATAAGGAAATATGAGTTTTTGCATCTGCAAAGGAAATCTGATGGGGGATAAAAGTGTAATTGATATGGTGTGGGGTATACTATTATCAAATCCCACATGCAATAAATGGATTGGTAATCTAAGCTACAATTCTTGAGATATAATGATTGGAAGATTTGGTAATATTTGTAGAAATGTGTGTGTGGGTCCAAGCTTAGGTAGGTGGCATTTACAAAAATAAGGTTTAAATAGGTTAGATTGATTGAGTTTAAAATCATTTGAATTTTTAGACTTTGAGATAATTATTTCTCTAAGCCAAATAATTATTCCAAGGAGATGAGTTTATATCATTAACCATTACAAGGAGGTGGAGGTGTTGATTAAATCTAGTGAGGAGATTGGGCTAGTAAGGATTCTATCATTTTTTGTGTATTTGAACCTTTGATTGAATTTACTATCATTTTTCATGGAATGTTTTCTATATTAATGGTTTGGGGAGGGTCCATGTTATCATCCTAAGGATAATGTTAGTGTCTGGGGATGTCACATTACTATCCAAGGACCATGTTATTATCTAGTTTATAGTCCTGTCAGTAGTGCTATAGTCTTATTGTCAGTGCTATCATATTTTAAGCTAGAACAATGACATTTTCATCTTGAAATTACATTTAATGGTTATTTTAGCATGTAGAATTGATATTTGGAGATGATAATGTCATATTTTAGGTAGTTTGTAGTTAGATGTATGCATGAGAGAGTTTCGAAGGGGTCAAAAGATGGAGTGTCTGTGTGGGTTTCCCTTGATGAATGATGAAAAAGAAGTAGTAGATATGGTTAGTTTAGGGTATGTGGCATCAATGACACCAATGCCATAGGATTGTCACATGATGACAATACTGAGTGATGGTATACTGACACATGTAATTTTTAACTTCTCATTGAAGAGATGACAATTATTATAGAGGACATGTTTAGGATATTGATGATAATTATTACTGGTCATCAAGTGATATTTTAGGAGGGAGTTGGATAGAGAGTCATAGATCAGGCTCAAGGTATTTTGTGGCCATGCATGTAGGGATGCATCACCAAGTTAGTATTAGTGATATGCCATTATCTATGATGATTAGAGCTAATGTTCTATGGTTATGGAAGTTTATGGTAGTGTTATTGGCTTCATTTATCATGGTTGAAGGTATCAATGTGTCCATTGCATATAGGGTGTAAATTATTATTCAAGATATATAGGATCATGTGACCATATACTCATGGGGTCACATCATTCTAGCCTAACTATATCAATATTTGTACCAATTCACTTAGGTGATGTTCAATGGTGGAATTGGGTTGTTGACATTATTACATTACTAGGATTATAAGTATATTCTGGTGACTAAACCAAATGGTTTTCCTTGTATAAATTAGGCAAACCCTTAGGTATTTATAGAGATGTGGATAGGCACGACCCCCTATGATCAAGGAGCGTGATGCATTATTAGTAGGTGTTAGATCAAGTCATAATTAGGGATATTATTTGGATACCATATAAGGAATTTTAGGGATGGCCTAAGGATGGATTTCAATTGAGGCAGATTCAGGTAAGTTATTGGATTCATGATCGATGAACCACTATTTTTTAAGATATTCTAGGATGATCAGGTTACATGGTAATGCAATATGATGCAAGATGTGCCCCCTACACCATGGGTGTGGGTGAGGAGTACTCAAGCCCTAATGAGGCCAGGTAGTAGAACAAAACCTATGGTGGTTGAGTTGGCCCTGATTCTAGTGATAGAGAGAGATGAATTGATATAGGTACTATATATGGATGATGTTGGGGCCATAGATGCCTACATATTATGGTGGGTACATCATAGATGAATGCCACTATTTTTGGGAGGCAGGGCCTGATGAGCCCATAAAATGCCTCATTATATCCATAAAATAACATCATTTTTATTGCATTAGAAGTGGATCTAAATGTAGTTTTCAAACTTATATTTTATTTATAATGAAATAGTAAGTATATATCATGGTTATGTCTTTATCATTTTTTATTATCTATTGGTTAGCTATTTTTAATGATTATTGATAAAAATTTGTCAATGAGTGTATATACAGTTCATAATATGTCAATAATGATTCAAAATATGAAGAGTAACCATGTTAACATATTCTATAAAAAGATTCAGTATTCTGGTTAAGATATGGACTCTTACAAACTTACTACAAAATCCCATAATAGCTCTAGATTACAATAGGCTTGCTATAATAGATAAAAATTATAACAAACTTTCTACAAACAAGCTTCAGAGTACATCAAACCACCAAAAAATCAGCTATAGATTACAAGAGACTAGCTATGGATTACATCAACTAGCTATAGATTATATCAACTAGCTATGGAATTCACTAGGCTTATTATGGATTTCAACAAGATTGCTATAGATTTCAGCAATTTCTATAGATTTCAATAGAAATACTCTAGACATCAAGAAAACTGCTACAGACTTATTTGAGAAGTATTTCTAAGAGTATTTCAATATTTTATCTATCACGAAGAATGCTTTCCATTTAAATAATTTCTATATATAGATTTATATGTATAGACTTTCTATTATAGATTGTATTCAAATATAGATTTATGTAATTTCATTTCTAATAATTAGATCTCTCCATATTTGATGGAGATTGAGATTAAACAATAATATATATTTTTTATTAGAATAAAAATATCTCTCCATATTATATGGATATTGAAGAGGATAGAGTATCTCGATAGTTATTTCCAAATAAAGTGTTGGTTGGAAGCATAAAATTATAAATGCAAGCAACCTTCCACACCTGAATAAAATAATTAATCAATATATATATATATATATATATATATATATATATATATATATATATATATATATATATATATATATATATATATAAAATTCTAAGCAATCCATTCTAAAACTTGTGTTCTGATTAAAATCCTCTTCCAAGGAATGAGCTGGCCACTCATTTTAAGGAAGATGGATCCATCTATTTTTATTTTATTTCTTTATTTTGTAATTATCATTTTGCTATAAATTTTTATTTTATTTTCTTATTGTTGTAAACAGTTTTTTTTTGTATAGTTTGTTGTAAACTTGTAGGTGTTTTGTGTGTTTGTCATGTATTTCTAATTCAACAATTTATTTTTATCAAGTGTGCTTTATAATTTTATGCAAGAGAGTTTTGATTTCTACAAGTGTGATTTACTTTCTACAAGTGTGATTTTTAATTTCAAAAAGTGTGATTTTTAATTCCAGTAAATATGATTTTCAGTTCCTACAAGTATGGAGTGTGATAGAAAGAACCATTTGTCAAAGGTCTCTTTCTCCTATTGCATACATCCTTCAGACACCAGCCCTAGATTGAAAATATTAAATTAAGGGTATTGATGACACCCATCATTTTTGGCACCATTGTTTGGGAGCCACAGTGTTATTAGGAGATTCAGATCTGCTAAGAAGATTCCTAGTGAGAGGAAATGTTTCTTTGAAAATTTTGTGATAGGAGATACTTAGTTAATGGTTTTTTTAGGATTTATTTTCTACAATATATATTAGAGTTTATTTTTCTACAATTATGAATGTTAGATTTTAAAAATAAAAAAGAAAAAAAATAATACTAACATTACTATGTAGAAAATAACAACTATTAACATCAGGGAGGAAGATCTAATTGTTGATGCAGGATGGAAATAAAATTATAAGATAACTGTAAGATGGAGAAATTAGTCTAATTTATGTAGTTGTTCACAATCAAAAAATCTGAAATAAATATTTTTGTATCTAACATGCATATTTAGGGATTGATCTGCATTTGAAATTAGCTAGATTGACTATATATGGTTGTGTGAAACCTATACAAATATAGCTGCACCTTTTTCTAGAACCACCTATATTGGATCATATATATTTTTAGATGATTATGAAAAAGTTGTGTGCTAATAAATAGGTGAAAATCACTAATAAATTGGTCTCTAACTATATTAAATTATCTCATACCTACATGCCTACAATAACAATGTTTTGTTGTTTTTTGTTTGGTTGAAAAACATAAACAGTTTCCAGCAAGATCATATTCAACATTAGATTTTGATTGAGGACAAAATTCAAATGTGGTTGATGAAGGATGGATGAAATTTATGAAAGGTTGACTGAAGTATATGAGGAGATGACAAAGAGATGATCTCTGTTGAAATAAAATGATCTACAATCTAGTTGATGTAATTGCTAAAGGTAGACTCCCAAGCTAAAAATATATGGAGTATTTGATTTTTTAGTTAAGCATAGTTTGTTTCCAGCAATGATTGATCAAGAAATTAAAAATCAAATAGTTGTATGATCTACTAAAAAGGAACTATCACTCCAACTAAAATCCTAGTGACTTTATTTGGTAAAGTGCTATGAATGGATTTCATTTTGATCTGGTATGGCTGACTGATTTGTTCTACACAATAATGTATTCAATAGTTTTTCTACTAATTCATGTCACGACCTAGACAAACTCATATGTACAATCACCAAATCAAGTCAAGTCAATGGATGGAGATATTCATGTAAAGATTCATGGATGGAATATAAAAATATAGTCTCTTAGAATCTTTCATGCAATATCACTATGCATAAAAAAATATTTTGGATGAATTTCATGTTGAGTTAGATAGATTGGACAATTTAAAAATAGCAAGAATATGCATGCAAGGTAGATTATGATAGAAGTAGATAAGGGTCATACAATATAGTTGACATAATTATATTGTAACATGAAACAACTATGGTGACATAAAGATATAGCTCTAGATTTATTGTGAGTCAAACATCTTAACATTGAAGGTAAGTCCTACATAATCATAGATTTTATTACTACTTTTTTTAGCATGTATAGTTTGTTGCTTTTAAATTGGGCGATCTAACTATTTTTATTTCTATTTTCTTAGAATCACTAAAGTTTATAATGAATTTTTATTTTTAAAATATAGCCATAATTTCTAAAAGAAAATATAAATTGAAATACTCATAAATTACTCCAGTCTCAATACTAGATGTTTATTCTATTTTCTGTGTTTGTTGTTAAGTCTACATGGATGAGGAAGTTTGTAAAAAAAAATGACAACAGTCTAAAAAAAATTAGACTTACCTTCCATGCTAGCCTTGCATGCAATCTAAAATATAAAATTTACATATAATTGCATAAGACCGCATATTTAATAATTTTTGAGTTTTATAGATGCTAAAAATTAGTATCAATTACATGCTTTCATCATGCTCTCTAAAATAACATTAAATTATCAAAATATCTTCAGTGCAAAGTAAATTTATGGTTACAAAAGTGGTAAATTAGGCCTAACTTCTAGGTGCTCCGCCCCTCACCACACCCTGTATCACAACAGGGAGCACACAAGGAGCGCTACCCCTTGAATCTGATGGGGGATACTGACCCCAATCTCCCACTTTTGATTTCCAGCCAAAGAAGAAGATATTGACAATATTACTTAGTATGATGTAAATTTAGGCTAGGTTGTAGATGAAGAATACAAAATTTCTAGTATCAAGAAGAGGCATGCAAAATATATTTGCAATAAAGAAGCGAAGGACCTCTAAAATTTAGTTATTAGGTATGTTTTTTATTTTTTAATTTTCATCAAATAATTCATCAATGTAATGTTATCTTCCCTATACAAAATAATAGTTAGTATTTTTTGCATAGTTCATAATTAAAATAATTGATGATATTTTATTTCACTCATATCCATCCATATTCAGAATTAGTTAAATCCATATTCACTTGCATAATAATAGAACTTGTTTGAATAAATTATTATTCTTCACAATAAAATTCTATTAGTAATAATGTTAATTCCTGAATCATCAGTCATTCCTACATAGGTTGAAATGTATTCTTTCATATACATTCAAATGTTCATATTAACATTTTGTTGTTGAATTTATATTTATTTAACATTGTTGATATTATGCTTGTCAAGAAAGGTTCTATTTTTTTTTGGTTTTTATAGGATAATTTAATGACAAAGAGTCATTTTGGAGATTAATTTTTTTCTCCATGACTTAAACAAGCAATTTTCAGATTATCCTGAGTTACCTTTGACAATAGAATGTAGAATCAACAAGTGCCTATCACCAATTATTGGTCATCATTATAAAGATCAATGTTGAAGAATGTCAACATACAAAAAGTTTCAAGTGACATTTGTGAATAGTATAAATATGCATAGAGTCTATGGCTAACATATTTCATGTCATCAATTTTTAGAAAAAAAAATTAAAAACTTAAAAAAAAAGACTTTTGGACATTGTTGGCAGTCTTGATTTAAAAACTAGATTGTTGTGGATCAAGAACTAGGATAAGGAAATTTAATTAGAAAAATAGTTTAATAGCTAGCCAAGGGTAAAAACATAAAAAATAAATAAAATACAGTTTGTCCAATGGAATAGTTGATGCATTTTTTTACATGGTTGCTTACTTCCAGCATAACATAAATGTACTTTTCCCAATATTTTTCACTTTGGTTATCATGGAAGTAGAACTAAAGATTGAAGGTATGCCACTGTATTTTGATTTACTATTTTACATTTAGATTTACTTGTAATTTTCATTATTACATGAAGATCCACTCTTGCAAACAACTTGTTCTACAAATATGAACAAACTTCCATATGATCTTGTGTAATCTCATCCTACTTCATTCATTTGGCATGCATGAGCTTAGGTGTGAGGGAGGAGAATAAATTTGAAGATATAAGAATCAAGGTTATCCAAACATATAAAAATGGTTTGATCTTCATCATGGTACATAATTTTGAAAAGAATAAGAATTTCATATCACATAGTTTTGAAAAGAACCAAAAAACATTTATATTAAAAATTGTTTTGTGGTAAAAATACATATGTGTAGACATAGTAGTAAATTATCAACACAAGAACTTGCTCTCATCTCATTCAAAAAAAAAAGAGAGAAAAAGAATGAAAAGAATAAGAAAAACAAAGAAAGAAAAAAATGAAGAGAGAAACATGAGAATTCCATACAAGAACCTGTGTTAAAAGGATCCAAAAGAATCTAAGGATAGTAGAAAAACCCTCCACACAAGAACCTATCCTTAAATGCCCATTTTAATTGGTCACTTTTGTCTAAATAAATTTAATTATACTTGTACAAATTAAATTAATTTGGTAATCTCATTTGAAGTATAAAGCTAAGTCTAACCCATACATATGCACCATAATGTTTTAAATAGTAGCATGCATGAGGACATGCATGAGATTAGGTGTGGGGGAGATGATGAGCTCATAAAATATCTCTTTATATCTATAAAATAACATCTTTTTTATTACATTATAAGTGGATCTAAATGTATTTTTTGAATTTATAGTTTATTTATAATGAAATAGTAAGTATATATCATGGTTATATATTTAGAATTCTTTGTTATCTATTAGTTAGCTATTTCTAATGATTATTTAGAAAAAAACTATCAATGAGTGTATATATAGTTCATAATATGTTAAGAATAATTTAAAGTATGAAGAGTAATCATGTTGAAGTTTTTTACAACAAGATCTAGTATTTTATTTAAGATATGAACTCTTACAATCTTGCTATAGAATCCCATAGCAGCTCTAGATTACAACAGGCTTGCTAAAATAGCTACATATTACAACATGCTTGCTACAGACAAGCTATAAAGTACATCAAACTACATACAAGCTAGTTATAAATTACATTAGACCAACTACATATTACATCACCTAGCTATGGATTACATCAATCAGCTATGAAATTCACTAGACTTGCTATGGATTTCACCAAACATGTTATGAATTTCAGCAGGCTTACTATGGAGTTCAGAAAATTGCTATGAGTTTTAATAGAATTTCTTCAGAGTTCAAGAAAACTACTACATACTTGTTTGAGAATTATTTTCAAGAGTATTTCAATGTTCTATCTATCATGAAGAATGATTTCCATTTAGATTCATTATATATATATATATATATATATATATATATATACACACACTTTTTATTATAGATTGTATTCAAATATAGATTTATGTAATTTTATTTTTAATAATTAGCTCTCTCTATATTTGGTAGAGATCGAGATTAGCGAGTAATAGATTTATTTATTAGAATATAATCTCTTTTCATATTTTATGGAGATTGAGATATGATAGAGTATCTCGGTTGTTATTCTCAAATAAGGTGTTGGTTGGAAGCATGAAATTATAAATGCAACCTTCCACACCTGAATGAAATAATCAATCAATCAATATACACTTTTATTTCTATTAGTCTGAGCAATATATTCTGAAACATGTGTTCTAATTAAAATCCTCTTCCAAGGAATGAACTAGCCACTCATTCTAAGGAAGATAGATCCATGTATTTTATGTTAATTCTTTATTCTATAATTATCATTTTACTGTAAATTTTTATGTTATTTCCTTATTGTTGTAAACAATTTTTTTAGTATAGTTTTTTGTAAACATGTAGGTGTTTTATGTGTTTTTCATTTATTTCTAATTCAATAATTTACTTTCTGCAAGTGTGCTTTAATTTTATGCAAGAGTGTTTTTATTTCTACAAGTGTGATTTACTTTCTACAAGTGTGATTTTTAATTCTAGAAAGTATGATTTTTAATTCCAACAAGTGTGATTTTTAATTTATGCAAGTGTGGAGTTTGATAGAAGGAATTGTAGATACCTAAATCTAGCCACCAATGACCATCAATCAGGGTTTTGACCAATTTCCACCAAAATGCACAATTTGGCTTAAAATACTAAACACATTAAAATCTTTGAAACTGACATATTCAAGTTCTAATTTTAGCTAAAGTATCCCTAAATGAGGCAATGCATTATATGGGTTAGCTAACTTTGATTAGATCATTTCGAGTCAAAATACCAATTTTGCATCTAGGTGCCCTAGATTACTCTTTTCTATCAAATATCTTTCATGGGATAGGTGCCTTTGTTATTTGGTGTTGACAACATCTTAAAAAAGGATAATGGATCTAATACATCTAACATCAACTTCTAATTCCAATCCAGTCAATTTTTGAGCCAATAACAGAACATTCTGACCAATTTGACTAATTTGTGCACCAAAGGGCCAAAATTTGTACCAAAGTAACTAATCATGATTAAATCTAATTAATTCAAATCATAAACCTAATTAAGAATTCCATGGAGCTTTTTGAATTCTTTTTTGGACATAAATATTGAATATCTACATCATCAAATGACATCATCATATGGGGTGGCATCTATAAGCCATAAATGCATAAAATATTAAGATTATAGGTCTCCCATCCTCATTAATACCCTCCATGCCTCTTAAATTCCCCTATATCCTAAATATTTATGAGGGATATTTATGGATTTAATTATATAATTAGATTAATTCATGGCCACACATCTCAATCTTGAGATGGATGGTCATGGTTGATTCTGATCAATCTCAAAAATATATAAATATAGAGGCCATGAACATCATTTTAAAGCTTGATTTATGCAAAGTTATAATGCTAAATTATCTCTACAATCCTTTGTGTTGATCATTGTTTTTCATTAGCAAGATTCATTTGATAGGCTAGATTGGAGATTTCATCTACTTTGAGCCTAGGTTATGCAAAGAATTCTTGAGATATGGGAGGAGCTACTAACATTATTGATGAAGATAATAACTCTTGATCAAGGGATAACATGATTTTGAGCCACACTTGTCACTTGGAAAGGTAATCAATATTGCTTTCTTTCAATTGTTTCTTGCTATCTTTTATAATTCCTGCATGAATAGATAGGCTAATTTTTATTATGTCTTTAATGTATTTTTAATGATTGATTGACTAATGCTTGACTAACTCTCTTTGTAATCCTTTCTATAGGAACCATTTTCCAAAGGTCTCTTTCTCCTATTACATTCAACCTTCGAACACTAGCCCTGGATTAACAATATTAAATGAAGGGTATTGATGACACCCATCAAGGCCATTATAGAGGATGTGTTAGATCCAATTCCCATTAGAGAAGTTGGAGTTATGTTATTATTATAGTTTGATATATTTGATTTATTTAATATTGGATTATCGATCAGATGTCTAATGTATTATGTTGGTGTGCATAGGTGCAATATATGATGACTACGGGGAGACTATCATTGATGTGACATTATGAGAGTTTACATGACACATTCTTAATGATGTCATGAATGATGGGATAGTAGAGTAGACTACATAAGTTACAAGTATCCATGCACATTTGTTTGATCGATCAACCATTAACACTATAACATATGGGTGAGTAGCATTAGAAAAGATGAGGCATGTGAAGAGTTGAAGAGGTGAGTTATGCCTCCACCTGATACTATAAGTGGGGCATGTATCTGGATAACAGATAATTATATTCATCTTTAGTATGAGCATGCAAAGGTGATGGCTAAGCTAGTAGTGTTGTGATATAGAGTGTAGGTGTACGTCTTGATCTAGGTCTAGAGGGGATGCTAGAGCACCAAGCTCTAGTGTGTATATAGATGAGAGTGAGAGTGATGAGGTTGGTCAAGGTGACCAAGTTACTATTATTGAGTGAATATGCAGCATTGTATGAAAACTTTTTCGATATATACATGGACTTATTGATACATGGACATCATATTATGTGATATTTTGATTGTGGCATTGTTTATTTGAGTATATGTTTGATTATATTCATGGATTATGTGTTGATATGGAAACATGTTCTTTGAATGAAAATGTGTATGATTGATTAGATAATGATAAATGATTTTATTTATATATATGTTGAGTATATATTGATATTGTATTAAAAATGTTAGTTGTTAGAATTTATGACATGGAAGTATCATATTATGTGTTAGTATTGAACATATGACTATAGTATGCACTATCTAAATATTAATGGAATACTAAATAAATTACCATATTATTCATGTTGTGTGGGTATAGAAATAGACTCGATAACTGATACTGATCATAGTGTATTGATGGTATCTAGATTTTTAGATTTTGTATCAAATAAATTAATCAATTATCATACTAAAAATGTGTTATGTTGTATATTATCTCTACCAAATATCTTAATCAGTTGTCATACTAAAACTAGTGGTTGAGTTATTTTCCCTTTTTCACCATGCTACTATAAGTAGGTTGATACCTTTGAACTAGTTTTCATATTTGTTTAATATATTGTGCATGAGATGTCACATAATTAGGTGTCTTAGAAACCACATGGATCATATGATGAGTAACCAATGGCACCTTGAAAGGAATGTATTGGGATAACTCAGTCGTAGAGGAATGTGATCTAGGATAATGCAGAGAAGAAGATCTCAATGTCCCTTATGTGAATGTTATAATTATTCTATTGATATACTACTCAATATAATCTATGAGGGCAAAATAATTATTATCCCAATTTCCATTGATTTGATGATAATTATAATATGGTTTATTTCTTACTCTATGCAAATGAAGTGTTGGATGTTGATGATTTGGAGGAAGAGTGATCATCCTCCTGCTTAATAATGTAAATAAGATATATTGAGGCTTATCTTTATCTAAATCAAACTATATAGGCCCTTTGTTGGTGTCTGATGTTATACACACTATGGGAGATGCTCTGTGAAGTGGCTATTTGCCTTTGTTGATTACCTTGATTGGCAATTTTTGTTCCACTATTTTCTTAGGCATAGGTGGAGACTATGACTGTGTGAGATCTAAATCAAAATCTGCTTTTGAATGTGTCTCAACTAATCCTAATTTCTTCTCTAATGCCATAGTTATATGGCATAGATGTCGAAATGATTTGGATGTCTCATATAACAATTTCACCTTAAGAGGAAAAATGAGGCCTTTAGTAAAGATGTATTGTACCTCTTAATCTATTGTCTGATAGATCAACCATCACATACATGATTTGAATCATAAAATGTAATCACTTACTAGTTTTGACTTACCCTAGTGTAGTGAAGGAAACCTCTCATATGTGACTCAAGGTCCCTTATTTTAGATATAATGTATGAGAAGGAGATCTTCTAACTCATCATATGTATGTATTGAATCACTAGGGAGTTAATAATGGAACCAATTTAATGCCTCATCCTCTAGACTCTTGGGAAATAATTGTAGGAGAATCAAACTACTAGTGGTATGTACCATAACCTTTCTATAAGATTTGAGAAGAAAATATGGATCTTCATGTCCATTGAATGTAGGTAATGTTGGTATCTAAAAATTATTTGGTAGTGTTGAATTGATAGTTTTGCATGGGATAGGTTTGCCATGGATAACATTAGAATCAACCCAAGAGTAGTATTATTTACTTTCCAAGGTGAGCTAATGTAATTTTTATTGTAAAGTCATCACAACACGCATCAATGATATCACGTTTTGAGAAGGTATATTAACATCATTAATAGGTTCATTTAAAAATTTAATCTTATTATTAATTTTATCCATTGGAAATATATTTTGAGGAATATTGTGAGAGATATTGTGTTGACTCATCATAACCTTTGGATGTATCATAGTGTAGACCTGGTGAGAGGTAAATTGGCTATAACCCACATGGATGTTAGGATGAGAAACATGTTATACTATAGTAAGGAAGGGTGGAAGATATTCATTGGTGTCTCTTATGTGGTTAATTGGAAAACAAGTATCACATGCTAATGGAAAGGAATACATATCATTATCATGCAAATGTAAACTATGTAAACTAGGAACTTGAGTATAAGTTTACACGTGTTTATCTAAAGACATTAATATTTGAATTAGAATTTAATAATCAATCAATTTTGACATGAGATATGGGTGAAGTATAGATAATATTATAAGGAATATACTCAGTTTCTTCTTCATTAAAATCATAGTAATCATTGTTATTCCAAGTTTCATGTAGAGTTAAGAGAAAAAGAATTATCATTTTCATGCTCAGTAATAGGAGTAGAAGAAGATTTTAAAATTTTACTATTATGAAACATATCATCATGTGTAGGTGAAATGAAATGTGTATATTTACTAGATATGATTAGAATGCACATATTATCATGATTTTCAATAATGGAGTCAATGGTAGAATAATTAGCAATCATATTTTTATTTGGCACATTATTACATGTAGGAGAAGGACTAGAGATATTTGAATTATATATATTTTGCATGGAATTAATATGTTGAACTTGAAAGGTAAAAAAAGGTGACAACATAATATCTACTTTGGTTTGTAAATATGTAAAAGGTGTAATATCAGTTGTACATGCTTTTTTGAATTGAATTGAGAAAGGTGAAGGAGACAACTTTTCTTTTTCCATGTTAGGAACATCATGTGAAGGAATAATATTAATTGAATCATGTAAAATTAGATTGATTTTATTTCTCTTACATTACTTTAATTTAAATAGATATGTGTTAAAAGTGGTTGGTAAGTTAGGATCGAGTTAAAAGAAAACATCACATATAAGGGGCTCTTTTGGCCTTATGTTAATTTGATTATGAGAAGTGGAGGAAGAGAGAGGAGGGGGAGAATAAGATGCATCAAATATATCCTCATTATCACTTTCATTATCATGCTCATAGTAATCATCATATCTTTCATTACAAAAATCATCATCATCATCATCATCATCATCATCATTATAAATGAAATCATGATCATTATCATGTGTTAGTGTATAATTCTAAAAATTGGTCCATTCATTTTTATAATTATGAGAAAATTTTAAAAATTAATCAACTAGGTGAGGGGGAAGAGATTCCGTAATGATAATATTAAAATTACCATAAATGAGAATGTAAATAATGAATAATAAAAAAATAATGGGTAGGAGATAATCCAACATAAATGAATCTGAAATTATGCTAAATATTTAGCCTAATGTATGTAAAATTAGAAGTTCACTTGAAATTCGAAGGGCTAATATTTAGATGTGTGAGGACCTAGTATGTAGATCTAGGGTTTGAAGGGTTTTTATAAAAAAATTAAAATATTAAATCAATGCAAATATAATAGAGGACTAATATGAATTAGTTAGGATGTGTAAAAAATCAATTAAAATTTAATAAACCATAATTACACACAAATAGAGAAGGCAAATCCTAAGAGGGAATTAAGGTTGTTAAGCAATATTCAAAGTAAGTCAGGTTAACCAGATGTTTTATATTTTTAAGAATTAATAGAGAAATTACTATATTTATAAAGACCTGAGTAAAGGGGTAAATGTGCGTGAATATTGTAAATGACTAGTTTAATTAATTTACCCTAAATAAAAAATGTAAAGGAGAAATCAACTTATCTAGAATAAAATGTGCATCATTGGGTGTTGGTGATGCTGAAAAATATTAGAGGAATAACTAGGAGTAACTTCGATCTGAAATTGGAATTTTACCTATCTCAAGTCAATTATGTGGTTAGTTGGATTATAACATGGTGTGCTAATGGAAAAGGGAATTGTGTTATTGTACTTTGATGGATAAGAGCCCTAAATCTTCTAGGATGGTTGTAAAAGGTCTTCTAGGTTATGTATGTGTCCTCATGAATTTTTGATCATCATTCTGTGTCACTTTATGGCTACTCCTTTTTCAAAACCTTAATGAATACTTGCACACATGAAACTACAATGGAAAAAAATGTAAAAGAAAGGGGAAAAATGTGGGTTGTGGGATGCCATGATCAAAGAAAATAAAACCCCTATTATTCGAGTTTCTATCTACATTAAAACCAATGAGAGGGATCTCAAATCAGATTTAGTTATCCCTTAAGGAACATGCATAATCAATGTGGAAGATAGACAATAATGACTTTTGCTTATGCCCTTCTTTTATTAAACATGTACATCTATGTGTGATTTTTGGACGAAGAATGTAGCATGGTAAAACTATGAAGTACAATATAAGGACACATTTTTAAAGTGTATGATTTTGTCTAACTTTTTTATTATTCATCCTTATAAACCTAATTGGGCAAAAAAAGAATGTGAAGAGTCTTTCCTTCTGTATCTCAAAAGGATGGAATGTGAAGAAACAAAAAATTATATAAGACTATAAATAACACTTTATTGTAATAGAATATGGTTCTGTTGTATTGATAGAGATTGATAGAATCATTCTATTATGGTTTTCATAATCTTATTTTATATATGGTTAATGCATAGTGAGTACTTTGTTTTAATTTAATATGTTATTGAATGCTATGCAGGTTATGTCATGTCTTCTATTAGAATCTATTTTATTCTTGATATTAGGTGCATCTTTGTATATCATATATGGTAGGTAATATTTTAGTCTCTTTTGTACCTTGTGGTACTCTCCACTATGCATGTTATCCATATAATTACCATGTTCTAAATTATTTCCAGGAACCTTTACTAACAATGGTATGGCAAACATGGATGATTTGGAAGGTCAAATTCTAATGATTCTAAGGGCTTATATAACACATTAAAAGAGAGATACAGGGTTCAATCCATTCCAATTGATATATGGCATTGAGATAGTAATTATTATGGAATATATTATGCCTAATCTGTGCATTGTGATGGTTATGTGATTTAGTGATTATGACTCATTAAATGCATGATTTATGGATTTTATAAATATGGAAGAAAATAAAGAAAGAGCACAATGGATAAATTATATTAACAAAAAAAATTATAAAGCATGGAATGATCACAACTTATGATCTAAACAATTTTATCTAGACCAAACAATATTGCTTTATGAGAGCATATTTAAATCATTCCCAAGAAAGATATGCATTATATGGAAAGGACCCTATATCATTCATGAAGTATCATCACAGGGCACCATAGTGTTGAAATATTTTTAGGGAACCATATTACAAGGATGTATAAATAGTTGTAGGCTTAATACATATCATCTTTAATCTCTATCGTTCAACAAAAAATCTAAGTGGGTGTTGAGTAACACCATGTAGTTAGGATTTTATTTAATGTTGTTTGTTTATATTTTATTTTATTAGGATAAAATGTTTGTATATAATGTTCATTGTAGCAAAAAACATCACAACTATTAGGATAGTTATCATCATAGTGTGCGATCACATTTTAGAGATAGCTCATAGAATACAACTAATCGTAACTATATTGAGCATTTAAATTAAGTAGAAGAAGGAAATGAAAAGATAGGTATGAAAAATACAAGGCCAATGGTCAGGTTAGACTGTTAATGATGTGTTATTTCAAAAAATATTTCATCTTTTTCAAATCATATTTAGTAGTAAATGGGCAAGCAGATTCATATGGCAAATTAATTAAATGAAAGGATAACTATTCACATATAATAACTACCAAAGAAGCAAATAAAATATACTAAGAACTAAACATCCCCATCAAGGTAACTTAATATTTTAGCCTAAAATCGTACCCTTGAAAAGTTAAGTATACCGTCTCAATTTTAGGATAACATGGAACTATCTCTCCTCATAGACAAGCCACTACAAGAGATAGATCTCTAGGTTTGAAAGGGATAACTCCCTTGATTTATACTTAATATTCACACTACATGAATCGCATAACTATTAGGGGTGAAAAGGGAAGGAGACATAAAATAAACCTATGCTATTGAGGTGATACACCAAATATTACTCCACACAACACACTTTGCATCTACACCAAAGAAAAAGACTACTCAAAATAAATTCAACCCTATTTCCTTCTAGCATAAGTATTTCTCATAGAGGTAGATTTCTATTCCCATCTAGAGGTGGGTGAAAATAAGGTCTGATACAAGACACTACTAGTCCCCCTCATGCTTCAAGATAAACTTAATAGACAATACACTTTATGAAAATTGTTAGAAGAGATGTCACTTACACCAACATGAAAGAGTAGACATGGAAGCAAGGAGATAATTTTCATTACTTGTCAACACACAAACCAATTAACAAATTTAAGTAAGAGATTGCCAAAAAAATGAAATCAAATTGGAAAAATTTATTCAAAGTTAAATTAGGTGTCAAAACCATTAGGGCTGTGCAATACCAATTTGTGGATCCATTATAAATCTAAAAAGGCTTGAATTTGTAGAAGACATGAGAAGAGAGAAGAAGTGAAACTCAAGGGTCACAAGACCAAGTGTCAAACATCAGAAACTAGTTACAATGACATGAAATGAAGTGGAAAAAATTTCATGAGGCCATCATAAACATGTGTCAATCTAAAATAGAGTACCTTCCTCAAGTTGTCATAGACCCTTCATTGCTTTGCTTTGAAATTACCTTCATGATGATGAGGAGTGCACTTGATTGTCTAAAAATACCATAAGAATCCTTGAAACATATGGTCTATCATGATAAGGTAGAGAAAAGGTTAGTGCATATCATATACTCATCCCTAACTAATGAATTCATCTTTGTCACTTGTCACTCACTGTCAATAGTCATTTATTATCCCTCTAGGATTGAATATTCACATCTATCACTCAGTTATATTGAACTTACTCAAATAAATATCATTAGAGAAGTGTTAGGAAAATAATTTAAACCTATTTTTTCCTATGGTTTATCAAATAGACCATAATTAAACTCTTTGAACACTTCTCACTTCCAATCCTTGACAGCCATATTGCCTCCTCACTATCTATTTAGACTGCCTGTTATGAATGAGATAGAATAAGTCTTCTCATGTTCAAAAAATGTGATAAATTAGTTTCAAAAGTTAGGAAAAGTCCCTAAGGATATCCCACAATGATATTTTAATTCCCATTCTCTTTTGTACCTATAAAATAGCTTAAATACTACAAGAAACAAAGAGTTAACCCCATCTGTACATATGAAAGTATGGTAAAAGTGGTTGTTAAAGGACTTGGGAGAGTTCTAGACATGTCTAAGGCACTTTCATGACCAATTGAACCCTTTTTAATGCATTAATATCCATATCTTATCCATCAAGTCCAAACTATAATTTTGAGAGGGTTTTAAAAGTTTTGGACTATTAAGGATTGTTCATAAAATCCTAACATCCAACCTTATAACTAGTTTCACAAATTTGAGTTAAAATAAACCCTTCAATTATCCCCAGGTTATTGAGGTCTCATGCACAAGGTAAATATATATATAAACACTTAAACTTGGTCTCTTGAGCTCTCTCACACATTTTGAGTAGGCTTGTTATGAATTAAGGTCAAATTGACCAATTTTGGATGTTCACATACTAACTTGTAGGCTTTCTTGCTCAAGGAGTGCCCTTTGTCTAAGATAAAACTAAGGGAATATATACTAGTTACCTAAAAAAATTGAGACTATGGAGGCCTTTACAAAAGCTTGGGGATGTTTTTATCAAAATTTATATTTAGATCACACCTATAGACCCATCAAACCTTCAATTCTTCAGGACTGGCTCACTAGGTTTGTGTACTATGCAGGATTTGCTTCACTATAGATTGAGGTTGGAAAATTGGTATTTAATTTTTTTCTCCTATCCATGAAGGTCACATGAAAGGATATAATTACTCTAAGGATGTTTTAAACATTATAATCCACTTATATCATTTCATACCAAACCAACCTGCATACCTCATATGCCTAGACTAGTATGTAATATAGACCAAAATGTAGGTGATCATTTTAGGGAATCATGAGATTCCTATAGGTGTTGGTGTTTGTCAAGAAACACATGGGAAGTGATATCATATTTATTCAAGTTATTTATTCATATTCATTCATTTTGTGTTTTTTTACCATTATCCAAGGATGCATCCTTCACTAGCATGAGCCAACCTATAACTATGCTAGACTGTAAGGACTCATTTAGAGAGTCAAGAATTGTCTGTAGGTAATTATTCAAATTTGAGTATTATGTTTAAACACTTTTATCTCTTCCTAAATATTTATAAATATTTCATACCTGAATAGACTCAACTCATGCCTTGTAACCATGCATCATTCTCTATTCTATATTGTCACTATTGTTCAAAGCTCATTTGACTTAATGTACTATCATGAGGTTCTTGTAGGTGATCATTTTGCCTAAATAACCTTACACTTTTGCTTCGACTAGGTATATTAGTAAGTTTTATACATTTTTTAACCCATCCCATGATTTTATATCATTTTATCACACCATTTTCCCTAATAGACCAAAGGTCACTATAATTTATAGGTTTATGTAGACTAAAATGGGACTATAGTCTACTGAATGGATTCAATGAGAAATTGCTTGTATTGGGAGTCCATTTAATTGTTTTATCTTGATCAAAACCACCTCCTTTCATTTTAAAACATTACTACCATGTTTAGGTTGTAATTATGGAGACAAAATACTCACTCAGACCTCATAGATTGTTATCATAAGATGGCAATATACAGGGCAAAATCTATTTTCAAAGATATTAAGGTAACTTAGTTCCATTTGTAGCTTTCTTACTTTGATGGACTAAAATGTTTTGAAATTATTTCAAGAATCAAAACTATGATCCATAGATAAATTTATAGCCTTCATTCAAGTCATGTAAATGTGTATAACCTATTTTTTGGATTTTGAGTGGCCTTATAGTCTTTTATAAGGGACTATGCATATGGGAACTCTGACCAGTCTTCACTTAGTGCACTAGAAACTCATCTCTATCAAATTCTAGGTCCTTTAATGGAAAACATAGACCATTCATGCTATGTATGAAGTTATAATAATATTTTAACATTGGATTAGAATCATATACAAGATAACACAACATTGCAATTGATAAAACCCTATCTAGTAGACCATGAGGTGATCACTCCAAACTCAAGGATGACCTTTCTTATCTCCTTATGATCACACATTCCAACTAGGTTAGAAAAAACATGGAGAGGAACGAAAAAAAAATTAATATCATTTATAACACTTAGAAACATCAAACAACTACAAATAGATAAGAAAACTAGAGGCCATGGGTATGAGCAGGTAGTTTTGAGTTATAAACCTTCTTAGTGATGTTTATATAGCATAATACACAAAACCTATAAATAACACCATGAAAATGAAGTGAATTAAGTCTAACATCACTAAACAAATGCATTTATCTCAATTCCTCTTGCACTATCTATACCAAGAGTGGACCAATTGACCTATATTAGGAGAGCAATGAAGAATATGAACCAATTTTTTCCAAATTTGAACTTGTCATAACTTCTTAAGCATTGAAATGGAATGTATGGATTTTAAGGGACACTCCTGAGCCTTCTCATGTGCCAAGTGTACTTTTTAGGCTATACAACTACCTTTAATTGCCTAAAACCATTGTTATCTCCTCCTTTAAACATTGAACCTACATTATGTCAATTAAAAAATTGAATATTAGCACTACAATGACATCTTTTACATTATAAAAAACTTTTATATTTTTTATTTTCATGAAAGATACATACAATTTGATTAAAAGGCCAAAAGAATGACAGAGGGGAAAACTATGACATAACACAAATGACCAAAGTGTAAAATAGATTAGTGACCTTAAACATGACCATGTAACCAATTATGACCTATAAATACCCTATAGGAAGTTTGAATATATAGGTAGTTGACTAAATTTGACCTAGGGTCAAATTTTTCCAACACTTACAACAACTAATATTAATTGAAAAAGGAACATTCATACGTAAGTAGTCAATGCATTCAAAATAGGCAGTGACATTAAATTGGGTTACAACAACTATATAAGAATAGGTTATGGAAAATGCTAAAACATTAACACCTTTATCTAACAAGAGGATTTTATGATCTAATTTTAGAATACCTAATTATGAACATATTTTTAACTAGAGCACAAATAACCAAAGCAATCATTTATTCCAAACCATCGATCATGCCATGGAAAGAGGCCAATTATTAATTCCACTATCAGATACACAAAAATAGGAAATGAGAATTGGGCTAGGTCTTTGACAAACTAAATATAATGATCCAAATTCATTTAATTTCATAGATGCAATAGAAACTACTCTTTTTGCCCAAGATACTCAAGGAGTAGCACAGGTATGAGCCCTGACACTTCAACATCCACTACGAGGCTTCGACATTGATGATTGATTAAGATACCTACATTTAGACATTTAGATGAAATCATGATGACCTTGTTTATCCGATACAATCAAGGGGATATCCATTTAGCTTAAGTTTTTATAATATGGATTTTTGTGCACATTATTACATGAACAATTGACCTTCCCAATCATGGAAAATCTCTTCTCCCTAATAAGTATAAAACACCACCAATCCATTCGAATATTAGGGAAAAATATACTACAAGGTTGAGGTGAGGAACACCTATTGACTCAATTGAGGATGGTTCACTATGCATCATGGTACAATGCATTACAAAAATATTATGGTAAACCACCAAGAAAGTGAAACAAGTGACAAAATTCATAATTGATATTTCATATCACTTGACAAAGCTATAAGAGGACTTCAATTGGCCTACCTTTTTTTTAGTCAAGCTCACCATTAACATAAGAAAGGTACTTTTAAAAAAAGGTTTCATGCTTTTTGATGGCACTACTCCCTTAAAATGAATTTAGGTCCTAGGACTTATAGCCTTTAGGCTTGCCTAAAGGTCCCTTTGAAATAGACTAAGCACACATGAATCAATGGGGACATCATTCACAACATTTCATACCCAACATGATAGAGGTGGCCAGCCTGGGGGAATGGACCCCAAGACCTCCCATTTTTTGTACTCAACACTCAAATATGTGAGTTATCCCATAAAAATAACATAAAAAATGTACTTTTGGGAAGCACATAGACATTTTAGTACCAATTTTTAGTTCTTTTATTGTGTTTCATGTAGTGGAAATCTCCACTGGGGCTAGTTAATGTAACTATAGACTTTTGTTTTAGTAATTCCTTCATAAATATCACATGGACAAAAATGGGGTAGTATTATGATCAATTGGGGTGATTTAACACATGGTGGCTTAAAGCTCTAGCCTTGATATAAACACAACCTAGGATCCCATAGGATGTAATGCAATATTTGTGATAACATGCTTTAGTCACCAAATTACATATTGGCATTCAGATCAAGGTTCATGATTTGGATACTCAAATTCTGACCTTGATGCCACTTTTCATTTCAATATTCAAAGCAAAGGTTAAATTATATAGGTAAAAAGCCTTAGTTATGAGGTTGGTTCATCATTCCTCCATAGGTGCAACAACTAGAAGTGGAGTAAGCACCCTTGCAATAACCAACACAACCACATGCTCAACTACCATAACCAACACAAATATAAGATCCAACATGATAAGATAAAGGTAAGAGGAAAGCACCTACATGTAGAGTATCACCACCACCACCAAAGAAAATAACCCATCAAATAAAATCTTAGATCAATAATCCAAATGGTTCTATAGATATCTATTGAGTGCGACCTACCTGAGTTAGGTGTAGAGGAATAAGAAGTGCTCCAATAGATGTTGGAAGATATTATAAAAGAGGTGTATGATAAAAATGATGAAAAGTGGTTATTATTTTAGAAAGCAATGTGTACTTGCCAAGTGTGAAATTCGTAAAGAAAATACCTTTGGGTTTATATTACTCAATACCTCCTTCTATTCTTATTGATAATGTAGGATAAGAAGTAACTCATATTAAGTTATAAGATAAAATATTTTAAACATAATAAGCTATAGGATCATCAACTACATAGATGGTGTATTTACTTGAAGAAGGTAGCCCTACACTAGTCTTATTCTGATAACCACACAAACACCTTTCTACTAATCCATCACAAACTCTATGGGAAAGGATGGTGTCTTTTGACAAACCTAAAAAATAAAGTGGTGCATAATAGTCTCAATAGACACAACAACAACCTCAACCCAAGGTTTAAAAGAAGAAAAAACAAAATCTTAGACATCCAACTAAATATAGGAAAAAGAAACTAATATGTAAAGGTCTGATTGACAAATCACAATCACCCAAGCATATTTAATTAGACACAAATATCAAAGGTGATGAGAAACCCATAGATATAATTATGCCCAAGTTATTAGCTAAATAATAAACTATGTAGGACACACTTGACCCTGAAGAAGTGAAGGAGGAAGAAAGGAACAAGCAAAAATAACAAGAAGCAATGGTGTAAGAGACACACCAAGAAGATGTGTAGTGTCAACAAAAAAATCAACAAAACATAGATGCTAAAATACAAAATAAGATTGAGGAAGCATAGGCTATTTGGAAGTAAGTTGAAGAAGTTGAATTTATAAGAAAGAAATATTAGGATGAAGAAGTTGTGCAAAAGCAGGCTGAAGAAATGGAGGCCAAAAAGATAAAATTGGAGGAAGTCTAACAGTAATAAAATAAGGTGCAAGATACATAAGAAAAATATAAGGACCAAGAATCTCAAAAAAATACTATTAAATAATATATTACATGTGTAGCAAAATCAAAACCATCCCAAAACAAAGCTAAGGATAAAGTTGAAGCCAAAGCTAGGCTGAGGTAGATGCGAAAGCCAAAGTTAAAGATGATGTTAAGGCTAAAGTTGAAAAGGAAGCTAAAACATAAGATGAATTTGACACTAATGCCAATGCTAAAGTAGAAACCTATGACAATGAAATCAAAGATGTAAATAAATAGGTAGAATTAACAACTATAACTCAAATAAAGGCTACATAAGAAGCATCTAGCCAATGACTATGGGATGTCCTTGCTACATAAACATGATGCACTACTTTCTTGATTTTTTTGGATCAATTCATACCTAATCCTACAACACTTATGACTACATCCATGGGACTTGCCACCTATGTGATGGAAATATCCTTGGACATGACCCAACTGCTACTATCAAAATAGATTGAAGAAGTAGTTTCTTTTCAAGAATCAATTGTGTAGAAAGCTTCATATTTGGAGCAAGAAGTCTTGAGGATATGAAAAGAAAATGCTAGAGCATAAGAATAGATGGAAAATGCATGAAAATTGATCAATAAAACTTGTCCCACCTTAGTTATACAAGTAGTGGGTGATCAAGTCCTGTCAAAAGATACAAAATTCATTGCTCTATTGATAGAGCTTATAAAGAATTAGGGAGCTCCATAAAAAGTTTTGGAATTGTGTGCACAAGAGAAAGATCTTAGGACTAAAAAAAAGTCATATGTGAACTCCTTGATTAATATGATTAGGTACTAGATACTTTTATGAGCTAGGCCATGTAGATAGCCTAAGACATGTTAAATCAAAGATAACATATTAATCAATCTTTGTCTACTACAAAACCTGAATTTACCACTACAAATAAAACTAAATCCATATTGGAATATCAAATAATAATTGTAGATAAAATGAGTGGTGCATTAAAATAAATATTGGATTCTAAGGATGATACCAAGTAGAAGTTTCAAGTATGGCATAATGAAATAATACATAACACATTTTTAGCCATCCAAGCCCAAAGGATAGCAAACAAATTGGATTAGCTCATCTTGGGTACTCAGCTAAAGTTATAGCCATTTCTCACAATCACAAATGATGATGATCTACAAAATATGATGATTATCCAGATACCACTATGGATTCTACTTTCCATGGTATGCAAAGTGATCATAAGTTATAAAATTATCAATCAAGATCTATCTCAAGTTAATCTAGATATTGCCCAGATAATAGATTAACCCCAATTCATTCTTCCATAATATCTCCAACAAATCATACAAGAGAGGAAGTTGGATACAAAAGTGTAGTCTCAACAACTACCTTTGATAGTGGGTACATCTGAAGCTAGTGGGTTAGTAGCTAGCCAAACATAATAACCTATGTAGTCACTTAGTCAAACACCTCCTTAACTATAGTAGTAATTTTTGTGCACTTCTTTTCTATGACTTTAGGCATATTGAATTTTTTTTTAAGATAATCTAAACATCAATAACATGGCTAGAATGGTTACAAACCCATAAAGGGTGGCCATCTAGTTATGCTAGCCTATTGAAAACCCAAAATGGTGGTAGGACAATATACTACTTAGTTGAAAACATGAACTGGTAGCTAAGTAGTGTGTAAAGGGTGAAAAGTGGTAAACAACACTTAGAATAATAACTATGACTTTTGTTTATTACTTATCATTTCAGCTTAGTTCAAATCAGCTTGTAACTTTGTCTTAAGATGAAATAAATATTTAAGTTTGAGAAAGAGTTGGATGAATAATAAAACATGGTAAAATCATGAAATATAATAGAAGGAAACATGTAAATTATATGATTTTGTCTAAATTTTGTATGTATTCAGCCTTGTAAGCCTAATTAGGCAATAGAAGAATGCAAGAGTCTTTCCTTTTGTATCTTGAAAGACTAAAATGTGAAGAGATAACAGATTATAAAAGATTATATATAACACTTTGATGTAATATAATATGGTTTTGATGTATTTATATAGATTAATAGAATCATTTTGTTATGGTTTTTATAATATTATTTTATATATGGTTAATATGTAGTGAGTACTATGTTTTACTTTAATCTATTCTTGAATGCTATACTAGTTATGTTTTATCTTTTATTAGAATTTATTTTCTTCTTTATTTTAGGTTCATATTTGTATATTATAGATGGTAGGTAATATTTCACTCTCTTATGTGCCTTTTGGTACTCTCCACTATACATGATGTCCCTATAATTAGCATGTTCTAGAGTATTTCTAGAAACCTCTGCTAATAGTGATGTTTGTTAAATATGTAAGATGTTGAGATATATTATTGAATGATTTTTTGTAATTATGTGCCAAAGTAGTAAGTGTTATGTAGAATTCCTTGTGAATATTTTTATTTTTTTGTAAGATAATCTAAACATCAATAACATGGCTAGAATGGTTGAAAACCCATAAAGGGTGGCCATCAAGTTATGCTAGCCTATTGAAAACCCAAAATGGTGGTAGGAGAATATACTACTTAGTTGAAAACATGAAATGTCAGCTAAGTAGTGTGTAAAGGGTGAAAAGTGGTAAACAACACTTAGAATGATAACTATGACTTTTGTTTATTACTTATCATTTCAGCTTATTTCAAATTAGCTTGTAACTTTGTCTTAAGATGAAATAAATATTTAAGTTTGAGAAAGATTTGGTTGAAGAATACAACATGGTAAAATAATGAAATATAATAGAAGGAAACATGTAAATTATATTATTTTGTCTAAATTTTGTATGTATTCAGCCTTGTAAACCTAATTAGGCAATAGAAGAATGCAAGAGTCTTTCCTTTTGTATCTCAAAAGACTAGAATGTGAAGAGATAACAGATTATAAAAGATTATATATAACACTTTGATGTAATATAATATGGTTTCGATGTATTTATATAGATTAATAGAATCATTTTGTTATGGTTTTTATAATATTATTTTATATATGGTTAATATGTAGTGAGTACTATGTTTTACTTTAATCTATTCTTGAATGTTATACTAGTTATGTTTTATCTTTTATTAGAAATTATTTTCTTCTTTCTCTTAGGTTCATATTTGTATATTTTAGATGGTAGGTAATATTTCACTCTCTTATGTGCCTTTTGGTACTCTCCACTATGCATGTTATCCCTATAATTAGCATGTTCTAGAGTATTTCTAGGAACCTCTGCTAATAGTGATGTCTATTAAATATGTAAGATGTTGAGATATATTATTGAATGATTTTTTTGTAATTATGTGCCAAAGTAGTAAGTGTTATGTAGAATGCCTTGTGAATATTTTTATATAGAATATACTTTATTTTGATTGTGAGACACTTGTTCGTAGGCCGACAATGTAAAATGATAAATAGAATCATAAGAGAGGACCCAAAAGGAGGGTAAGGACCTGAAAGAAGTTAAAAACATGGCCATTAGACAATAGTGTTGAGGTGGATAATAGTGTTGGGTTCTCCTATTTAGGATTGTATTATTGTCTTGAGTGCAAAAAATGGGTTATAACTCAAACAAATAGACCAAGGGCCCCTATGGATAGAAAAGGCATGATACAATACTATTGAGGGTGAAAAATAGGGAAAATAAGTCATAATAAGAACCATATTGACATCAAAAGAGCAAAGTGACATGTGCAGATAAGACTCCTATTCATCATTAATAACTTCCTATGAAATAATTACAAAAAACATAGTAATTATGTTTGCTTGACCAAATTAGGGTGTGTACATTTGTACAAAAAAATAAGCTTAACTAGTTTGAATTAATACCTTGTTTGATACCATGAATGTACCAATAAACATTTAATCAAATTTAAAGTCACACAAAAACACCATGACCATACAAGACAAAGTAACAATAACAAGCACCCAAAAAGAAAAACAACACAACTGTGGGTTTAGTTATAGGAAGCACATGTATGTAAAATTTCATCATTCCATTAACATACCAATAAATATTTAGTTTGAAGTGAAGGCATTCAAAAAAAAAATAAACATATAACGCATTATAAAATTATTTTTCATCCCTTCATTCTACTTATGAAAACTTTTATTTGAAATGCTACATATTTGAGAACTTTCAGTTAGGATTCATGGCCATTTATGGGGAGGAGGTATGAAATAAGGTAGGGAAAGACATTTATTGCTAGAGGGATATATGGAATTTCTACCTTGAACATGACCCTTTGAATTACTTAATCATGCTTGAATGTTGAAGTCAATTTCTATTTTATTTCGAATATGACACTCTTAAAATAAAAGATTTGTTGCTCTTCAGTTTTTTATATTTTATGGATAGATTGTATGTCAACAAGATAATTAAAATTTTAATGGTCTAAGAATGGTGAAGCTTAGATATAGTATTTTCATTAAGTTTTACATGTGAGGCATTTTAAAAGAGGTTAGTCAAGTCATATGTTGGATTTAAATGTTTGAATTTTGAATAGGATAAATATAATAAAATATAAGTGGACCAATTAAAATATTGTGCAACCCAAATTTTTTATATTTTGTCTTATGTAACTTACTGTAATATTTAAATCTTGAGCAAAAGAGATTTGGATGTGAAATAGTAAAATCTACTCAAAGCATCAATCTACCATTAAAATCTAGAGCCATTAGATCAAAATGAAATACCATGAACATCATTTAAAATAACATTCTAATCTAAAGCTAAGTGCTCTAAATCAAGATTTAACAAAAAAAGATTAAATATTATGGATGAAGATTGTATTTTGAATAAAAATAATTTGGATGTGAAAATTAACCAAAATCCACTCAAAACATAAATCTACCATTAAAATATTGAGCCATTAGATCAAAATGGAATACTATGAAAATCATTCAAAACAACATTCTAATCCAAAGCTAACTGCTCTAAATCAAGATTCAAACAAAAAGAAGATTAAAGATTATGGATGAAGATTTCTTACAATAGACTCATAATTTTAGCATGATTTTGACTTGAAGACTTGATTCAAAATCTTATGTTGATAGAAGCCTTTAACATAGATTGGACATAGATTTATTGCACATTATTTTGTTAGTTTTGAATGGAGGGAGATGGTGTGTTTAAATATGCCATGGAGGGAAGATCAATGGCCAATATTCAAAGTTGGGTTGGGAGGATCAATGGTGAAGGATTATCTAAGGAATTAAAAATTCTTTCAAAACCTCTAAAATAGAGGCTTCTAGAGAGGGGGGGGGGATAAGATAGAGAGGATTATATAATTGGATAATTATAGAATCCATTTGGATGGGTTAATGATGATTAATGAGTGATTTGATAGGTGATTAGTAGGTTCTAGAGAATCTAAGGGGTTAGGCTTGTAGGAAAACCTAGGAGTAGGTAGATAGGTGGGTCATGGAAATTTTTAATTCTCAAATATTAGACATGTAGGATTAGTTAGTGGATAATACATGATTAGAATAATTAATAGATTGGTGGGGATACTATAAGGTTAGTGGATGAAGAAGAATGAAGGGGGATATTAGATAAATGACTAGGAAGGGTGATATTATGATGGAATTAGAAGAGATAAATGATATTAGACAAAATATGTGAAATTAGTGTCGATTAATAATAATAATAATAATAATAATAATAATAATAATAATAATAATAATAATAATAATAATAATAATAATAATAATAATAATAATAAAAGAAGCGATAAAATTTAGATGTATACACTTACAATCAGATGTAATAAAGTGACTTTTAATGACTCAATTATTTTTGAAGTTTGTACCATTAAAATATTATCAAAGGATGTATTTTTTAAAAAAAGTGTATTCAATATTTAAAAATATGTTTGTATTTATGAATATGAAATTCACTAAAATAAAAATGTTATTCATTTTTATGAATATCATATACTGTTTTTCAATATTATGTACATTTTTTTTATTGCCATATTATTTAATTTTCAATATGTATATAATATTTTATATAAAAATTTATAAGTTTTATATTATTTATCCAAATAATGAAAATACATTATTAAAATTTTTATAAAACTTTTAAATTTTTTATATAAACACTAGTGTTGATGGGTCATTTGACACACCAAGTTAGCCAGGGTGAAGATTCACCCAACTTCTCCTAAAAGGAGATGGAATCTCCCCAAGGTCTATATCACTAGGTCTTGGTATTTTTGGGTAACCTAGTGGTTGATATGTAATTATTCCATTTCAAGGAGAATGTTTACAATAGTTTTTGGAAAAATGATAGGTAATGTAATTACTATGGATTAGTTTCATAAAAAATCATCACTTTAGATTTATCATGTGAGTATAGCTGATGTAAGTATTTTTTGATGATATTTATGGATTATATAACACCTCAGTCTTGTACACTTAGAAAAATTAGACCTTGGATGTTCCTTGATGATTTGACACTATGAATTATTATAGCCATGATAAATCATCCTTCATACCCATAAACATGCCATTTAAGCTGAGCATTACATGTAGTCTTAGGGTTTATAACTAGCGTAAGGTAGAAAATAGATTATTTTATCTCTATAAGCTCATGTGAGTCTAAGTTAGCATTATTTACATGATGTTCTAACTATTTTCATGTTTATTCTTCCATATTTTGATACGTATAGGTATGATAACATCTAAATAAGAGTTTTGCTATGATCTCATGGAGACAAGGAAGTGCCATGACCAAGAAAGAATCATTTGAGTGTAGCTCCATATTCTACTAGGTTTTCTATGAACTTTCATAGATAGCTATAAATTACAATAGTCAAGTTACAAATTATGACAGTCATCTATAGATTATGATAGTTATGCTCTAGATTCTCAAACATCACTATGGACTTGCCCACAACATGTTCCAATGCATTCTAGAAGCTCTTCCAACTATTCCATGATGATCGAGGACTCTATATACTTTTTATTTTTATACAAGTCTATATATAGATTTTCATTTTTATATAGCTTTCCATTTATGGAAGTTAATTGATAGAAGTTGCAACTTTAGATAAGACAATATGGATATATTGTATGTAAAATTTAGTGATCTTATATGGTTAGAGATGTAGTTTCGAATACCAAGAGGATCTTCCCAACCTCATGTGGATTTTATTGCAACACTCTTCTCTATTTCAGACATAACAAACTAATATCTTTAAATATCCTCTTGTTTGATTAGTTAAGGTATTACCCAATTTTAGGACAGTCAATTTCTTTTGTATCCAATAAAAGAGAGATCCATGCTCGATCTATAGTGTGAAATAATATTGTAAGAATTGTTATTTTGAATATAAGAAGACTTTGTAGTAGATTAATATTTCATTCTATGTGTTAAGATAACATTTTAATTACTGAGTTGATTTAACCCTGAATCCAAGGGTGAGTAAGGTCCCACTCTCCAAGGAGATAGGGTGTTACTTTTGAATTTATAAGTTTATTTCTTAATTTATTTTTATTAGAATTAATAAAAATTCTCTATGTGTGATTAGATTAATAACCTATAGGTTAATATATATTGTTAATGTGTGTGTTTTTAGATTTTAACAAACATTTATCATTCCTTTAATTTCAACAACCTTTATTCTGAAACTTAGCTTAGAAGTGTGGATTTGGGATTTGATTTCAATGTGTTTACTTTAAAATATTGTGTGATTGCTTTCAAAGTATTCAATTTAGTTTGAAGTGTTTACATTTTAAGTAAGTGTGCTTATTTAAAGCATTAATTTAGACTTTAGGAGTAGACACTTAGTTTAGTATAACACCAAAAACCTCCAAACAATACTATTAGCTAAAACCAATAAATACCTTACTACAAATAGCCTTGGACACTAACCGTAGTAAGAAATGACACCAACATAAATTGGTTAAATGAAGGGGTAAAAATGACACCCATCATTTTTGGTGTCATTGCTAAGGAAATTCTTAAAAAGGGTTAGTAAGGTATACCCTTAAGCTAACATAAAAACATAAAATTATAATAAATTACTCTCTTGTCAAATAAAGGTATATGAGTAGGTAAATGGATTCACAAGGAAGGTTTGTTCCAAAATATCCTTATCCTTTAGGAGAAAGAATTAAAGTACATTCAAAAAAGATAGAAAGATTGAAGAAATAAATGAGTCCTTTAGATATACATATTGAAATATAGAGGAATCTTCCTCTTCAAAAGTTAAACTTTCAAACACTAAATAGCCAGAGGAACTTGAAGGATCTCCCCCTCAATATAATTCTATTTACAATGGGAGAAAATTTAGGTCATGTACAAAACCCTCACAAAAATCCTCCTAAGAGGACTTTCTCTTATCCTATTATCTTTGAGAATGATGACTGAATAATAATGAAAAATATTTCCCCATAAAATCTACCTAACTTTAGAGGTATGTCCATTGAAGACCAAAATTAATCAATTTTTGAGTTCAAAGATCTCTATCAAACCTATGATTACACTTTAGACAATCAAAAGTTGAAATTTTTTCCCTCTATTTTGAAAAAAGGAGCAATGATTTAGTTTATGGGAATAGAAAGAAATGGTAATGTCCCTTTCTTCATAGTAGACCTTTGAAAGAAGATTGTTATCCTACTTGGTTCTCATAGGCTATTTTGAGTAATATCAGGGAACATTGGTGTGTGGGTTACTATTCACCATCACTATTCATGGTGATGTGGTACATGATGCAGTTGAGGTGGATTTAAATGATGTGGCATAATCCATAAGTGTATCTTAAGCATGTGAAGGAGTGGGAGATCAAAAAGTAAGTTTCTTTGACTTTTGGGAAAGCACATGCTAGTATAAGATAAAGAGGAATACTTGTGGTGCCATCCTTTGGAGTAATAGTGTTTTTGGCATGTGAAGTCCTTTGTAGACACATGGTAAAGTGTATTTTTAGTGGGAGAAAAATTGGGAAATATTCCCACTCATTTTGAAAGCACATGAAGGACACCAATATTCTAGATTTGTTCATACATGTGTGAGAAGGTGTACTTTTGGAAGCATGTAAATGGTGGGGAACAAATACAAAAGGAGGGTGGCTAATTTGTATATTATTTTTTATTAGCTTGAATTCCATGGAAACTCATCACTTTGAATACTATTATATGGTACCATTTCCTATATCTTCTCATTCTTTCTCTCTTCTCTCCCTCTTCCATGTAAATTCATAAATACTTGACTCTCTTTTGTAAAATATATGTTGAAAATTATAAATCCCCCTTCTTTTGAAAGTTTGAACTTGGTTCAGATTCAACCTCTACTAAGGATGTAACCCTTAGAGACAAGACATTTTTTAGGATGAAAACCCTCTTAGATTTATTGGGTTTGATGGTGAGAGATTCATCCTGGCTGGTTTGGTGGAAGTTTCATATTGAAACTGCATTTGTGTTTCTAGATTTTTATATGTCAGAAATTATATTATGTATTTGTTTCTCATATGTATTATCAATTATTTATATGTAATTTATAGTATTGAATTAATATTAGAGTTGGAGTATTTCATCAATTTTAGATATTGTATTTTCATGAGTGTTTGCATTTGGTGTTATTATCAAAAAATTGTAGTAAATTTCCTTGAGGGATATTATAGTGGTATTAGAGTTGGTGATCTTGCCAACCTATAGGTCTTGTACTTTTAATGTTTCCTAGTGATAGGGAATTGAGGTATCTCTAAAGAGTGCAAAGGAGATTAGAACTAGAAGAACTTTTTGATGTAATGGTAGACATAGAGGAAAGAACTAGTGGAGATCCTTTTGAAAGAAGAGGTATATTGGAGGACTTTGTGCTTTCAATGTCTCAAAAAATAACTCAATATTTTCATCAACTTAATCAAATGATTTTTCATATATGGAATAACATTATTAATGCAAGGATAAATGATCATAATGAAGTAAAAATATCCCATACATTCAATAATGGACTTGTCCATACACTAACCTCTATTTGTTTAGTCAACACTAGGCCCTTCATGCCTACCTTCATTTTAGTGGGTGATCCTCTTGAAGAGGATAATAATCTTGATGAGGTAGAATTTATGGCTCAAGTTTGAAATGATATGCTGACATTTGATGTAAGACTCCAGTCAAGAATGCTATATAATTAGTATTTAGATTTAAAAAAAAGGCATAAACCCTATAAAGATATGATTAGAAGATCACAAATAAATGAGTTACGTAAAGGCAAGGAAGTTGTCTATCCCATAATTTGATGGTATGAGAAATTTCACTACTATATCTTGGTTTTCCAAGGTTAACACTTATCTTTATCTTAATCCTATGGATGAAATTGATGTATTTAAGTATGAAACTCTCTACTTGGAAGAATGTGCACATGAATGGTGGTACCATGGGTTGGTTACCCTGGGCCATGATCATATCAACACTTATGATTAATTCATAGAGAACTTGATCTATATATTTTACAATAAATATCCTAAGTTACACTTCAAAGAGTTGGCACAGTTGAATCAATAGATTTTGATAGATGCTTACATTACTGATTTCCAAAGATTGTCAGTGATGGTGACTGACATTTCAAAAAGAAGGCTGATCATGCTTTTTGTTGATTGACTCTCTGATCCCTTGAAATTTTGGATTAAATATTTTATCCCATCCACACTTTAGGAATTAATTAAAAAGTAAAGACACATGGGGCCCTCTATCTCAAGGAGCAAATATCAATCAATGGGATTCCAACATGACAAGGGTAAGAAACACATCCCCAAAGATTCAAATCCAACTAAGAAAGAGCCTATAAGGTTAAGTGGAGATAAAATTAATGAACTCTAAAGGAAGAAATTATGCTTAACATATAAGGATCCATGGGGTCTAGATCATAATTACTAACCTAAGGCTAAAGTCAATCAAATTGGGTATTATTCGACAAATGAATCTACTATTAAAGAATCAGATCCATACTCTAATCAGGACAAAGAAAGCTCTTCAAATGAATCAAAGGAGAAGAAGGAAAGTGGGAACACACTTGGCCAAATCTATAGTTTCCAAATAATTATTTATTTTAGAGTCAAATGAGTGTTATATGGTCAACAGATAGTTTCTCTCATTGACATAGGTGATACACACAATTTCATTGATGAAGGAATTGTGGCTAGAAGGGGAATCAAAATTGAAACATTTGATGGGTTCAAGGTCATGGTAGAAGATGGATTCAACCTCAAGTGAACTAATAATATTCTTAACATGAGCCTTTAGTTAGGAAAATATGAGATTAAAGATGATTTTTATGTGGTAAGCATATGAGACACAGATACACTTCTTGGAATGTAGTGGTTGCGGTCTATTGGAGAGTTTTACATGAATTTGTAGACTATGGAAATGAAATTTGAAGCCATTGTAAAATATTTTGTGCTCAAAGGCATTTCAAATGGTAGACTATGTATAGTCTCTTTTAAAATAATGGAAAGACTCATTAGACATGACCCAATAGAGTGGGAAATAGAAAGCCTCGTTATGCCATCCAGTATAGAAAAGCATAAGAAAGGTTACCATACATAAGTAAAAACTTTGTTGTCTAAACATAGCAAGGTTTTTGGTAGCATACATCCTAGGAGGCCTCCTAAATGAGGCATGGAGAATGCCATTGAGTTAGAAGAGGGTGCTAAACCCATTATCACCACACCCTATAGGCATCTGAAGAGGCATAAAGATGAAATAGAGAAGACCATCAAGGAGATTATTGGCATGGGACACATCAAGCCTAATAAGATCCCCTTTGCATCTTCGATAGTTTTGGTAAAGAAAAAATATGGGACTATGCAAATGTGCATAGACTACAAAGCCCTGAATAATAAGATATTAAAAAATAGATATCCCATTCTACAAAGAGATGACCTTATAGATGAGCTACATAGTTCATACTACTTCTCCAAAATTGATCTTAAGTTAGGATATCACTAGATATGAGTATATGAAGATATGGAGAAGACTACTTTTAGGTGTTATTTTGGACACTATGATTTCTTGGTCACGACATTTGGTCTAACCAATGCTCCTACCACCATTTAGTCTTGCATGAATAGGTATTCAACAAATAAATCCATAAGTTTTTTTTATTTGATCTGATGATATTTTAATATTTATTAAAACATGGGAAGAACATATGAGGCATTTAGATGAGATTTTAAGCATCCTTGAGGAGGAATATTTATATTTCAAAGATTTCAATTGTGCATAGTACATAAGCATCTTTAGGAGGAATCTTGGTCACATAATCAGCTCTAAGGGTGTTAAAATGGATCTAGAAAAGATCAAAGCAATTTTGGATTGGACACCACCTACTAACATCTCACAACTTAAGGCATTTTTTGGTTTTTTTGGTTTTTATAGAAGATTTGTTAAGGGGTTTTCATAGGTATATGTACCACTTACTAATTTGACCAAAAAGGGTGCTTATGTTTGGTCTAATGTAACACAATAATGTTTTGATCAATTTAATCAAATTATGAGTTCATGCCTAGTTTTAGATATTCCTAATTTTTCTAAGCCTTTTGGGCTTGAGTGTGATGATTCTTGGGAAGGAGTGGGTGCTATCTAGATGTAGGAAAAATTGAGATAAGAAAATTGAGGAGTGATAAGAGGAGCTACTCTATTCTGATAAGGAGATGTTTGTCATCATGCATGCTTTGGCCAAATTCAGACCATATCTATTGGGAGGGAAGCTCATTATCAAAATTGACCATAATAGCCTCAAGTACTTCTTAGATCAAAAAGATCTAAATGATAGACAACATAAATGGGTGAGTAAGCTTCCAGCTTACGACTTTGACATTATGTATGTCAAAGGGAAAATAAATGTTGTGGTAGATGCTTTGTCTAGGAGACCACATCTATGTTCTTGTATGGACATTACAACAGATTAGAGAGAGTAGATTTCAGCAGAATATGTTAAGAACTCTTGGACTAGTAGTATCATTGAAGGTATTATACAAGATGATAGGTACACCCTTATCAATGAGCTGATCATGTAAAAAGAAAGGATCTATTTGGTACCAAGATCAGAGTTTAAGATGAAGGTTATGAGGTATTTTCATGATGTACCTATGGCTGGTCACCCATGTTTATTCAAAACTTACAGGCAGATCTAGGAAAGGTTTACATGAAAAGGACTCAAAAATGAAGTCCTCAAGTATGTTCTTGAATGTTCCACCTATCAAGAAAATAAGAATGAGCATATTTATCCTATGGGTTTATTACACCCAATACCCATTCTCGGTAAAAAATGGGAAAGCATCTCAATTGACTTCATCATAGGTTTGCCTAAGGTACAAGGTAAGGATTACATCTATGTGGTAGTGGATAGGTTAACCAAATTTTTGCATTTCTTTGCCACTTCAAGAACCTTTTTAGTGGCACAAGTAGCAGATTTATTCTTCAAATAGATATTTAGGTTTCACAGGATGCCCAAGAACATAGTTAGTGAAAGAGATAGTAAGTTCTTGAGCTTATTTTGGTGAGAACTATCTAGATTAAGTGGGATTGAGATCATTCCTAGTACCAGTTACCACCCACAAATAGATGGATAAATTGAGATTGTGAATAAGTGGGTAGAAGGATATCTTTGAAATTAAATTTTGGGGTTACAAAAGGCCTAGGTAAAATGGTTTCATAAAGGAGAGTATTATTATAACTCTACCTACCATATGTCTATTAAGATGTCACCATTCATGGAACTATATGTCTATGAAGCTCGTAGCTTCAGTGAATTGATGTTAGGGTATAGTAGAGTGCCTAAAGCCAAAGATTTCTTGGAGCAAACCTAGAATATAATGAAGTCCTTGAATGAAAACTTACATCAAGCTCAAAATAGATTTAAATTATGTGTGGATCAACACCGTATTGAGTGTACATTTGAAGTGGGGGACATGGTTTAGTTGAGGTTATAGCCCTACAAACAGTCCACTCTCAAGAAGATTGGGTTAGAGAAATTGAAACCATAGTTCTATGGCCCTTTAAGGATCTTGAAAAGGATTGGAGAAGTGGCTTATGAGTTAGAGATATAATAAAGTAGCAATGTACATAATGTTTTCCATTTATCATGCCTTAAGAAGGCACTTGGGCATAATGTAGTTACTTCTTCTGAGTTGACACCATTGGATGAGGAAGGAAAACTTATTCTTATTCTAAAGGCTATAATCAACTCCATAGAGCATATTTTGAGAGGGAGAACTATCAACGAGTACTTAGTGAAGTGGAAGGAGTTTACAGTTGAGGATGCTACTTGGGAGAGTGAATAGATACTTCGGCATCTAGTTTTTCCATTGCTTGAGGTCAAGCAATTCTAGGGAGGGAGGATTGTAATGTCCCCTTCTTCGCAGTAATAATTTAAAAGAAGACCATTAGCCTTATTGGTTCAGTAGGTTATTTTGGGTAATATCAGGGAACATTGGTGTGTGGGTTACTATTCATGAGTCACTATTCATAAATTAATATTCACCAACATTATTCATAGGTTACTATTCACCATCACTATTCACGGTGATGTGGTAGGTGATGTAGTTGATGATGTAGTAGATGAGTTATCTTTTGAATGATGTGGCATGGACCACAAGGGGATATTAAGCATGTGAAGTATTAGGATACCAAAAGACAAGTTTCTTTCACTTTTAGGAAAGCACATGATACTATAAGACAAGGAAGAATAGTTATGGTGACATCCTTTGGAGTAATAGTGGTTTTTGGCATGTGAAGTCCTTTGTAGGCAAATGGAAAAGTGAATATGTAGTGGGGAACAAATTGGGAAATATTCCCACTCATTTTGAAAGCATGTGAAAGACACCACTATTCTATATTTGCTCACACATGTGTGAGGAGGTGTACTTTTGGAATCATGTGGATGGTGGGGAACAAAGACAAAAGGAGGGTGGCTAATTTATCTCTTCTTTTTGACTAACTTGGCATTCAAAGGAAACTCATCACATGGACTACTATTATATGGTTCCATTTCCTCTCTCCTCATTTTTTTCTATTTTCTCTCCCTCTTCCATGTAAATTTATAAATACTTGGCTCTCCTTTGTAAAATATATGTTGAAAATTATAGACCCCCCCTTATTTTGTAAGTTTGGACTTGGTTCAGCTTCATCCTCTACTAAGGATGCAACCCTTGGAGAGGATATTTTTTAGGATAAAATCCCTCTTAGATCTACTGGGTTTAGTGGTGAGAGATCCACCCTAGCTCGCTTGGTGGTAGTTGCATCCTGAAACTACATTTGTGCTTGAAGAGTTTTATATGTAAGCAATTATATTATGTATTTATTTCTCATATGTATTATCAATTATTTATATGTAATTTATAGTATTTAATTAATATTATATTGTATTATTTCATTATTTTCATATAATATTGTAATTTCATGAGTGTTTGCATTTGGTGTTATTATCAAAAAAATAAAAAAAATGTAGTAAATATCTTTGAGGGATATTATAAAAACTCTATCAGCACTTGGAGAGAAATTAAAATAGTATTCATAAATAAATACCAAGATTATATAGGGTCAAGGATAGAAAATAATAATTTTTAAAAATAAAATATAATGAAGATGAAAACCTTGAAGATCATCTAGACTGGTTTGCTTTTACCCACAACAGGTGTGGATATGAGTTATCTAAGAAAGTGATCAAAATTACTTTATTTAAAGTATTGGATGATTCCTCTATGGATTATTTGAATATCATGGGAAAGGGATATATTAATAAACTAGACTTCCAAGAGATTACATGGTTATGTACCAACTACTCTAGGACAAAACCTAGTAGTAGGAGAGGAAAACTAGGAAAATCTAGTGATGTAAGCCAACTCATGGAGGAACTAATTTTTTTAAAAATAGATATACTAGTTCAACTAAACACAACATTATATGGATTGAAAGCTATGGATAAATCTAACACTAAATGACTAGAAATCTATTATTCAAAGTGTAGATTAAAACACACACTCAGAGATTGTCCTCTAAACAAAACATAAATTTATAGAATATGTGATGCTTAGGATCATGACACAAAAAATTTTAGTCACCTTCTTGATCTTAAGAACTAGTTTAAATAGAATATATAGACCATAGAGGAAATAAATTATGTTTAAATACAAGTAAATACCTTCCAACAAAATCAACCATAATAGTTTTGCTAAAGGATTCCTTTTCCATAATGGCATAAAACTTAATAAGTTTGGGTAGTACCACCTATTGTGGCATAAAATTTCACCCTTGTGGGAATTTTTTTTAGGCTCTCCCACTCCATACCATAATATGGTAACAACCTTAGGCTTTGGGTATCCTATGGTGAGGTTGAACCTCTGGAGTAGGCCGACTACCTCTTGGTAGGTCACTTAAACTAATGCTTCTACTTGAAAAGGGGTTAGAAAGAGGTTATAGAGTAAATAAGAGAGATAAAAGGTGATGTACCAAATTAAACGAGAACTCAAATATGATTGAAACTAACACTAATTTATTATAATACAATATTGGCTCACACAATCATGTAATCTAGCTAATATGCATAAGCATTTCATAAACTAGGTTCATGAGGCAATTAATGAAGCAAAGAGAAATTATAAAATCCAAACCAAGTATCCATTAATGTAAGAAAGAGTAAAATTTAAGACCTAAAAATATATTGAGAACACCTAAAAAATGGGTAAGAAATAAGTATAGTGGATATGGAAGACACTCCTTCACAGTGCCATCATGCACAAGCTTACTAAACACAATTCAGAGGCAAGAGAGGTAAAAATTGATCTTATTGATTCAAGAGGTAATTATTACAAAATTTTGATAGTGTTTTTCCTTGTCAAATGAGCACAGAAGAGAGAGAGAGAGAGAGAGAGAGAGAGAGAGAGAGAGAGAGAGAGAGAGAGAGAGAGAGAGAGAGAGAGAGAGAGAGAGAGAGAGAGAGAGAGAGAGAGAGAGAGAGAGAGCACAATTAAAAATCAATAAATGAGTTATAACCACTTTTATGAATTCTCAACCACCTTTAGATCAATTAAGACTAATCCTACCTCAAAAAATTAACCTTTATCAGTTATAAATAGTCTTCAAGTCCCTTTATTAGCTAAGAAATGTACTAGAAGACAAAAATTTGTTGTTGAGGATGATGAGTCATGACCTAATAAGAAGGAAGAGCCTCCAAAGACTCTAAAAATTCATTAAATTCTCCACCTGCACTCTCCAACCACCAAATCTCTCTCTTGGATTTCTATGCCATCCTCCACTTTCCTTTGTTATAAATACAACATCCTCATATCCATGGACTTGATTAAGCCATGACTATGTCTCTTTTAAGTGGTGACATGTACTTGTTGAAAGTGGATGATATGACTATGTTGGAAGATAAGACATTACTTTCATAATCACAAATATGCCCCTACTTCAAAACCTGAACTTAGGTCTACTATAGATGAAAACCAATCTGATTTATTGGTTTTCACATAGTCATAATGTATCTTAATATTCATCAAGATATTTAGTCTCATGATCATGAACAAGACATAGAACTTCTTTGTGGTATCATGCTGTTAAATCCCCAAGCTTGAAGATATGTTGGCCTTTTAAGAGACTATAGGTGTAAGTTTGTCTAGGTGGATAACTAAGATTTAATGGTGGCATTATATTTGAAATATTTACTTTGGCTAAACTTGAATCACATTTTATCTCAATTTTAGCATTAGCCTACTTGGGTCCACTAAATATTTTGATCTAATGTGTTTTCCTATGTGGCATCTCCTTAGGTTGCTTATTTCATTATCACCTTAGACATGCATCTTCATCCTGTGCCTTATATATATTTGATCAAATTTTATCCATTGATATTTCAGGAGTCTCCTAGTTTTGACCTTCATAATTTCCATTGATCTAACTACATTTGAGATCATGCCACTTGGAAGCCCTACATTGCTCTTGTAAACCTTTATATCAGTCATCATCTAGTTGATGTGCTTATGCCATGTGGTGGCCTCATGCGAAATCTAGGCTCATTGACTTTTGACTTCACTCGTACCATTAATATTTTCTCACATGATTGAATGCACTCTATTGATCTTTGATTTACTTGATCGAATGTGTTCCATTGATCTACTTTCAACTCATCATGATTGAGACACTTATCATCAACATGTTCAATCTCGAGATCTACTAACCTTTTGATATTGTGTTCACTATTAGATATGATTTTGCATGACTAAATGTGATCCATTGATCCATCTTAACTTATTGACTCATATGAGTACCAACATGCCATTTATTTTTAATTTGATCGAGTGAGGATTCGATACTTGGTAGCCCTGTGTTTAATTTTAGGATCCTATTGAAGATTTTTAAATCAAAATGTCTATTTCTTGTGGCTTTAATTTGATGTCCTCCAACAAGTCCCATGTCACTAGATCATTTTAAAGGCATCTATTTAGATTGAACTTGTGAATTCTTTTTCTTGAATGAACCAAGCAGATCATGATTGAACTTATATGTTTGAAGGTTGTCGATTATGAACTTAGATCATTATCTTATCTATGAAAACCAATTCCTTTATTGGTTTTATATATAGTTACACTCATTGAGGAAATATAAATGAACCAAAACCCTAAAGGGAGTAATTCCTTCCCTTGATCCTCAAACCATGGTTGTAGATGAAGATTACTTGGGCTATATAGGCAACAACTTCATATGTGGGACTATTTTAGCCAACATTTTTGGTGACCTCCTAGGATTGCATGTATGCTTGCAATATATTAGTTTCCTAGTCTGATCCATTGGGCATATGGGGTCTCAAGTCTTTCTTCCTAGCTAATATGAAATTGATACAAGTATGTTCATTTATAAAACCTCCTCTTGAAGAAATAAGGACTATAAGAAACAAAACTAACAATGTGCCCAAGGAACTTAGGGAAGGGGAACACACAACTAAAAATAATGTGCATAAGGCACTTAGAGTAAAACATAAAACATCTACTCTAATATATATAATGGTTGCAAACCCTTTTAATAACAAGGATTCAAATGAATGCCATTGATTAGGATGGGTAAGGGCCACTCCATAAGATGTCAAAATTGGTATGGTTGCCTAGCTTGGCCTTATTTGAATCCCACTTGAGGACTAGATCCCCTTCTTATAATTCCCTTGTTTTGGCTCTATTATCAAAGGATTTCTTGACTTGAGCTTGATGTTACTCTAGTATCTTTATTGCAAGTTCCCTTTTTTCTTCAATCTCCATTAACTTTTCCATCCTCACACTCATAGCTTCACTCTCTATCAACTCAAGATGATGGGATAACTCCAAGGGAGGTAACTCAAGAGAGCTGGACAATTTTGCCTCCCTCCCATATATAAGTAAAAATGGTGAGTTGCCAATGGCAACTTTGGGAGTCACTCTATTAGTCCATAAGTCTATCCTTAATTTTATGTACCACACTCTTTGATTCTCTTATATAGTCCTCTTGATAATCCTTATCAAGTTTTTGTTTATTGACTTTACTAGTCCATTGCCTTGAGGGTAGTAATTTGAGGATGTACTAAGGTAGATTCCTAATTGAAGTGCCCACTCAATTTTCCTCATGCAAATAAATGCTAAGGCCTTATCTAAAATTATTATTACTGGTAATCATAGAAGTCCAATACTATTATTTCATTAGCTTCTTTAAGGTAAATTAACTCCACCCACTTGGTGATTTAGTTATTATCATTGATCACCCATTTGTGTCCTCCACTGGAAGATGGATTGATCATTCCTATGAAGTCCAATCCCCATTGCATGAAGAGTTGTTCTACCTAGATTGGGCTAAGAGGAAGGGCTACCAATATTTTCTTACCTATAAAGAGAACACACTTTTGACATTTTCTCACCCATGTATAAGCATCCTTGAAGAGGTTGGTCTAATAATATCTAGCACTCATCACTTTTTTTGTTGTAGTCCTTGAAGTAAAATGGCCTCCTACAAGCCCATCATGGAATTGCTCCAAGAGCCTTATCACTTAGTCATCATATATACACCTAAGAAGCACTCCATTGATTTATTTCCCAAATATAACCCCATAAAACAATGCATAAGGTATGAAATGAAGTATAAAATACCTTCTCTTTGCCCTATCCATACCTTGAGGTCACTCACCTATCATAAATAAATGTGTTATATCCCAAATTTAGCTAGTGTGAAGTGGAGGTGCATTTGTTTGTGAGTTGTCTTGTGTCACCAAAAAAACTTTTTTATCTTCATGAAGATCATCCATCATATGTTAACATAATCCTTTACCTCTTACTATCTTAGTGACCTTTATCTCCACATCATACTCCATGACCTTAGTAATCTAACTAACCATTTTATCATTCAAGTACTTGTTAAGAATGAAGTCCCTCACTCCAGGATGAGGCACCATAAGATATATTTTTCTATTAGAGAGCATTGGTTTAAACTTTTTGAGGCTTCTCAAAGCTGAAAGAACTTGATTTTATACAAAAGTGTACCTTAATTCATATCCTTCAAGCCTTTGACTAAAAAATAAAATTGGCTATTCAAGTCCTTTACCATTCTTTTACATCAACATAGCTGATATATTATCAATATTGGCAAAGGTATACAATATGAAATCCCTTAAGAAGTCAGAATTCATTAGTGAGGGTGATTGGGAAATGGATTATTTGATGGCCTCAAATTCTACTTTACCTTCATTTAACCAAGTAAAAAACTAGTTCTTCTTCAACATGGCAGTGATGGGTTTGACCAGGTTGGCAAAACCAGGTATAAACCTTCTCAAAAAGTTTATTTTCCCAAGAAAACTCTGAAGTTCCTTATTGTGCTTGGGTAAACATAATGCCAAGATAACACTTATTCTATTAGGATCAATGGCTAATACCTACTTTGAGATAATATGTCCCAAGAGTTTTCCTTCATGAATAGCAAACACACATTTCTTAAGATTCAAAGAAATCCATATTCTCTACATCTTTCAAAGATCAATTTTAGGTGATCTAAATGCTCACCAACCTTTTTGGAGAAACATGTGATATCATCTAAGTAGACCAGCACCATATAATTTAAAACTCCTTGGAAATCCATGTCCATGGCTCTTTAAAAGGTTTCCTTGGGATTTGATAAGCCAAAAGGCATCTTATGATAAATATATGTGCCCTACCTTATGGTGAAGGCAATCTTATATTGATCTTCTTCTCTTACCATCACCTGGTTATATCCCTAGTATCCATCCAAAAGAGAGAAGAATTTTGAACTAGTAACCATTTAAAGGATTTTCTCCATGGATGGTAAGGGGTAGTGATCTTTCAAAGAGACATTTTTCAAATCCCAGAAGTCAACACACAATTGAATCTCCCCATTATTTAGGTACCAGGTTGGTTACCCATGAGGAGTGATTAATGGGAAAGATGTTATTGAATTCAATAAATTTAATCATTTCTTCCATCATAAGCTCTTCAATTTTGGGGTTGATAGGTCTTTGCTTCTGCCTGATAGGCTTGGCATTAAACTCTAATTCTATAGTGTGTTGGGATAGCTTAGAATCAAATCCTCTCAGATCATTTTATTCCCAAGTAAATATGTTTGCATATTACCTACAAAGTTCAATGAAATCATGTCTTTCAACCTTAGTGCTTACCTTTCTAAGCTTAAGGAGCTTATCTTTGAGGATAAGGACTTTCATAGTTCTCTTTATTAATTGACATCATTACTTTGTCTTTCCTTATATGATCTCCCTCATGGAAAAAACCTTTAGAGTAACTAGACCTTTAAGAAATTTATTAGACCTCAGTTTAATAATTTGATCCTCATAATGATGTTGAAATCTACCTTGGTTCATTGAGGACAAATTTACTTCCTACTACAAAAAATAAGTAATTTGCTTGTCACTGTCAAAGACCTACTAATAAGATTCATTGTCTGGCACTAATGATCTCACCACCACTTTAAAATGTGGCTATACTTTGAATTTCCTCAACTTGGTTGGGTGTAAAATAGAGCTCCCAAAACTACTAACCTATTAGCATGCTAGTTTTGGCTCCTTAACATTGCTTGGATGTTGAAGGCCTCAAATTCCTCAAGTATATCCCACACTCTATGTTTGTAGGATTCTATCAAGGGATTATTTTTGATATTTTGGCCTCTGACCTGATGCACTATCAACTCACTATATCTAAATACTTGCAACTACTTAATTTCCCTCTTAATATCCTACTAAAGGCCATGTATAAGTCCCTCATAATTAGTTACATTAAAAGAGAAACTAAATTAGAACCTATAATAGGAAATGTACTTATCATTTGAGGGAGATACTAACATTTCACATGCACTTACCCCATGTTTTCTTCTTGATCCATCAAAGAATAATTTTTATAAACCACTAGTCTCTTTTTATGGCCTAGTGAGGGATGACATGGACTCAGTCCCCTCATGAAAGTAATAGTCACTGATGTCTCATTACTTAATACCTTATAGAGGGTCAATTAACTTATTTTCACTCTATAACTCATCCAAGAACATATTAGGTATCTCTTCAAGATGAGTGCTTAGTTATTGACCAACCAGGTGGTTATCTTCATCGAGGATGGTATAATTGATGTTTGAGCTATCTATCCATAAGGCTCTATGTTAAATAGGCTCAAATTTAATAGATAAATTGGTTTGATACCTTGTTCTAAAATCCGTGTAGGACCAATATGATGCTAGATAACCCCAATTTTTTTTTGAAGTCTCTAGATAAGCATAGAGCAAAATGAGAAGGCATATTTAGAATCAACACTTCTTGAGAAACTAAGACACTAAGAAAAACATGAAAGGTCAAGTTGAGGCCTCTAATGATGCCAATTGATTTGGTGGAAGATCCATCAACTTGTAAAACTCCCTTAGATTGGGGTTCATATTTCAAAATAAGATGATCTGCTATTGACTTTGGCTTCACTAAATTTCTTGCTCCACTATCTACAATGAATTTATGTACCAATGAGTCACCAATGATTAAAAAAATGTAGAAGGGAGGAGGTTTGACTACCTTATTTAAGTGTCCTTCATTAGGCCCTTTGGTTGCATTGGTGAGAACTATATTTTACTTGCTTGGTGGCTTATCTGAAACATTGATCTTTGACAAACCCTCCTAAAGGATGTCCACCTAACCAAGCATTGAAAACATGCCCCACATTGGCACACTCACATTATAATTTTTTAATTTGTTCAATAATGTTGATGGTAAAACCACCTACCTTTTCTTTTGTTTTGAGAGTCACAACTATACCTTAAACTTGTGAGTTCTAGGGTACAAAGGCATTCCTTTAATTCTGATTCTTTGGATCTATTATAACCTTTAGAATAGTAGTAGGTTCCTTTATCTTTGATAAAAATGGAGTAATAATAGGATACTCTTTGAATACCCCTGGCTACCCTTCATGTTCCTTATTTTGAATCTTATATTAGCTACCCTAGAATGTATGCTTGGCTAGAACTAACTTGCTGGTTGAGTGTATAACACTCTTCATGCTCATAATTTACCATTGTAGCATCCAAATAGTTTAGTCCTTTATCAAGGCCTTGGCCTTGTTGAGGATTTTTTTGTTTTGTCATCATAGGTACTTCTATGTCCTGATCCATCATAACTTTATTGTATCCATAGCTAGCACCCTAATGCCATTGATCATTAAAAGCTTGATTGAACTCAATGTTTGGGATAATAGATTGGCCAAAAGACTAATTCTAAGGCATAATACCCTCAATTTCTTGAGAAATATTTTTTTGAGTAGGGACTAAAGTATTATAACTACTTGCATCATTTGGATTATAACTATTTTGCATAACATAATTAGGCCATCCTTATCCTTGGACTTACCCTTGGAAATTTCCTTTGTAGGGTGGCCTATTTGATTAATAAGATTGATTTTATGGCTGATATGGTGCTTGATAAGTTTTATTTAATTGAGCTTTCTACCTCTTCACATTCACCAATTCATTTTCCAAGGATTGAAACATGATCTTAATCTCTTGGAAGTTCTTGTGCTCTTAGGAGTCACTAGATTGACTAGTTAAATCCTTTTCCTACTTTGGTGTACGTATGGAAGCAAGTGTTGGCATAGGAGGAATGACATCAAGAGGAGGAATGATTATAGGAGGTGATTGAATCTCAAGACACAAAGGCATTGGTGGCCTAGGTGTAAGATTTACAGGTTATACCAGACAATTCTCTACTTTGATTTCCACCTCATAAGCATTTGGTAGTGTGTTTCCTCCCATAGACTAAATCATTACTAAAATATCACTATTGAGGGATTTTAGATAGTAAAAAATCATAATTAAGAGTAATCCTGACAAAGACTATAATATTGTCACATTTCTTTTGAAACCTATTATTGAAATCTTGTATAACCTCATGAGGAGCCCTCTTGATTATAGTTATTTGTTCTTCTAGTGACAATTGGTCACTTTTGTCTTCAAACCTTTTACACAATGCATCACCTAATTGATCCCATGATGTGATGGATTTAACAATAAGGTTTCTATACCAGTCTAAGTATTTACTTGTAAATGAGATGGCTAATAAATTGATCGCCATATTTTCCTCAGAGATGTCATGAATATTGCAAAAGTTGGCTATGTCTCTAAGGTATTCAGAAGGGGTTGTAGACTGGTCTCCCTTGAATCATGGAACAATTTTAAGAGTTGATACTAGAATAGGATATAACCATTGAAAGCCACAAAATGGAAAGCTATAGCGGCTAACATGATAGTGAAAGGACCCAATAAAGATCTTCTTGTAGAGGTAGATTTAGAAATTGGTTTAGGAAGAAAGTTTCCTTTGAATGGATGTGTATTATAAAATCTTAACCTTTTTACTGAGTTTAAAGGTAATTCAATAAATTCAAAAGGAATAACTCTAGAATATGATCTTGTAATCACCTTTGGCATGAAAGATAGATACTGCTCTACAACAGATTATTGAATGTTCTTCAGAGTCATCAGATACTGAAAGATGAAAGCTATAACCACTATAAATTGATCAAAATAGCATCAAAATTAACCAATCCTCTTTGAAAGTGGTCTCACTAGGTGTGCTAGGAATTTTTATGGCATAAAATTTCACCCTTGTGGGAAATTTTATTAGGTTCTGCCACTCCTAGCCATAATATGGGAACAACCTCAAGCTATGGGTATCCTGTGGTGAGGTTGAACCTCTGGAGAAGGCTAGATTTCTCTTGGTAGATCACCTAAACTAATGCTTCTACTTTAAAAGGGGTTAGAAAGAGGTTATAGGGTAACTAAGAGAGATAAAAGGTGATGCACCAAATTAAATGAGAACTCACATATTCTTGAAACTAACATTAATTTAGTATAAGATAATATTATCTCACATAATCTTACAAACTAGCTAATTTGTATAAGTATTTCATAAACTAGGCTCATGAAACAATAAATGAAGCAAAGAGGAATTCTAAGATTCACATCAAGAATCGATTAATGGAAAAAAGAGAATAAGTTCATACCTATAAATAGCTTTAGAACACCTAAAAAATGGGTAAGAAAGAAGGAAATGGACATGGAAGACACTCCTTCACAATTCCATCATGCACAAGCCTACTAAACATAATTCAAAGGCAATAGATAAGTAAAAATTGATCTTATTAATTAAAGAGGTAGTTATTACAAAAATTTTATGGGGTTTTGATTTGTCAAATGAGCACACCAAAAATAGGGGGAGAAAATGGGAGATATAGGATAAATGGAGGAGATAGTGAGGAAGCACACAATAAAAAACAATAAATGAGTTGTAACCACTTTTATGAATTTTTAACTAGATCTGGATCAATTAAGACAAATCCTACCTCAATAAATTAACTTTTATCACCTCCAAATAGTCTTCAAGTCCCCTTATTAGGTGAAAAACATCCTAGAAGACAAACAAATTTTTTTGAGGATGATGAGTCATGATCTACTAATAAGGAAGAACCTCTAAAGATTGAAAATTCATTAAATGCTCCACGTACACTCTCCAACCACTAGATCTCTCTCTTGGATTTATATTCCATCCTCCACTTAACTTTGTCATAAATAAAAATCCTCATATCCATGGAATTTATTGAGCCATGACTATGTTTGCTTTAAGTGGCTACATGTACCTATTAAAAGTAGATAACATGACTATGTTGAAAGATAAGACACTTTTTTCATAATCACAAATTTACCCCTAATTCAAAACCTAAATGTAGGTCTAGTATAGATGAAAACCAATCTCATTTATTGGTTTTCATATAGTCATAATGTCAATGAGGATCTATTAGGCTATTTAGTCGCATGATCATAAACAAGACACAACTTATTTGTGGCATTGTGTCGATAAACCCCCAAGCTTGAAGATATGTTGGCCTTTTAAGAGACTATAGGTGCAAGTTTGTCAAGGTGGATGACTAAGATTTAATTCTAGCATTAGATTTGAAATATTTACTCTGGCTCAACCTGAATCACATTTGATCTCAGCTTTAGCATTAGCCTACCTAGGTCCATTAAATATTTGATTTGATGTGGATACCTATGTGGCATCTCTTCAGGCTACTTATTTCATTTTAAAACCTGACCATTATCACCTTGGACACTTGTCTTCATCCTTTACATTCTATATATTTTATCAAATTTACTCCATTGATATTTTTGGGAGTCTACTAGTTTTAACCTTCATCATTTTTGTTGATCTAATTTGCATTTGAGATCATGAGACTTGGTAGCCTTGCATTGCTTTTGTGGACCCTACTATTTATCACCATCTAGTTAATATGCATATACCATATGGTGGCCTTGCATGTAATCTAGAATCATTAACTTTTGATTTTTCTTACACCATCGATATGTTTTTGTATATTTGAATGTGCTTCATTGATCTTTGATCTGCTTGATTGAATACATGCCATCAATATGCTTTTAACTCACCATCATTGATATACTTGTCATTAATGCATTCAATCTTAGGATCTACTAAAATTTTAACCTTGTTTTTTCCATTAGATCTAATTTTTCATGACTAAATGCACTATGTTAATCCATCTTGACTTATTGACTTGAATGAACACCCATGTTCTATTGATTTTTAATCTGATCGAGTGAGGCTTCAACACTTGGTATCCCCACATTCAATTGTAGGATCCTATTAAAGATTTTTAAATTGAAACAATTATTTATTGTGTCTTTAATTCGATGTCTTTTGACACATCCCACATCGCTAGATCATTTTGAAGGCATATACTTGGCTTGAATTTGGGAATTATTTTGCTTGAATGAACTAGGTAGATCAAGACTAAATTGAGACCTTTAAAGGTCACTGATTATGAACTTAGATCATTGTCCTATCTATGAAAACCAATTCCTTTATTAGTTTTCTATAGTTGCACTCATTTAATAAAGATAAATGAATTAAAACCCTAAAGTGAGTAAATCCTTCTCTTGATCCTCAAACCATGGTTGTAGATGAAGATTACTCAAGCTATATAGGCAAAAAATTTATATGTGGGCCAACTTTGACCAACACCACCATATTAGGGAAACCAAGAATGGATGCCACAAAAATGGATGATGCCCCAACCATTTTAACAAACTTGGATAGCCCAAGGTCATTAGTAACCATGGGTAAATCAACATTGGAATCCTAGCCCAAACTATAATCAACCACAAAGAAGGTTTCCATAACAAAAAGCATTGATGGATGCTCAAGGAACTCAAGCACCCCTACAGAGCAATTTAAACCAACTTTATCAACCTACCCAACTAGTAGTAAATCCAAAGTATAGGCCAGTTTATGTAAATAAACAAGGTAAAACCATAGGGTTAGGTGTTATTAAATGTGAGGACATACATCTTAGGTTAGGAAAAACATTACAAGGACCTTAGATCATCATCATAGAAATGCCTCATGAAAAATCAAGTCAATAGACTCAACTAGAGAAAGAATAAGAGTTAGATTAAAAACTTGGAAAACTAGAAAAAGTCATCACAACTCCTCCATCTATTCCTTTTCTATAAATATTGAAGAAAGTGGATGACAAAAAGGAGTCTGAGTTGATTCAAGAACTCAGAAAAATCAATATAGAATTCCATTATTGAAATCCATTATGGACATTCTAAAACTAAATCAAGTGATCAATAATTTGTGTATTAAAACACCTTGCAGAAAAAGACAATATCCCAAGACTATATAGGGTAGATGGAAAGCTTGCTAATTTATTAGTAGGTAAGCTAATTTTACCCAAATATGGAGACCTAAGGAGTCCTATCATTTTTTTAATGATTGGAAAGAAGGAAACACCAAATGTATTGGTGGACTTGGTAGTTGATATTAATGTAATGACAATGAACACCATGTAAAATCTTTCTTTAATGGATATGCAACCCACTACCACAATCTTACAGATGGCAAACCATTCCACTACTAAACCAGAAGGTATCTTTGAGGATATAACATTGAATATAGATTCATTGGAATGCCCCATTGATTTAATTGTTCTCTAACCTAAAAATAAATAAATCGGATGCCTATTTGATCCTAGGAAGTCCTTGGTTAGTAATAATGGTAGCATTTATTGATTACAAATCAAGAGATATGACCATCTCAAATGGTCTTAAAGTAAAATGCATTTTTTTATATCCACTTTCACAACCATCAATCAATCTTGTAAAACATTTATGGGTAAATCAACCTAAATAAAAACATGATAGTATATCCTCTTTAGCTATGGTCACAATCATTGATCATGTGGAATAAGTAGAGGATGAGTTAACAAAAAGTATTGAAACTACTACAAACTTCAACAGTCTAGCTATGGATCTTATCAATCCACCTAAAGATCTTAACAGTCTAGCTATAGATTTTGATATAAGATCCTATAATTAAATCACTTCCTATCTTTCTAAATACACATTTTTTTCCTCCTTGTCAAGCATGTTGTATGACCAGAAATACATTCAACATAGTGTTATGTAATGGGCACATGAAGGTCAAAATTCATTTTTGACAACCTTTCATTGTCCTCTAGCTGAAGTGATTTCTATAGGAGATAAATTTGTCAAAGATACTATCACATTCCATATGTTATTTCCACATCCCTATCCTCTCAATTCTTTTATGAGTGAATTCAAACAAATAGATTCTTCCTATCTAGGCACTAAGCAAATCATAGTAGCACTAGGTAAGTTACTCAACATCAATAACTGGTTGACAAATGATTAGGAAATAAAAGTCTTTGATGTACATATAGAATATAATAAATATTTTCTTGGTAATATCAAGACATGAAGGGAATCCATCCAAGTGTATGCACCTACCATATCTACAAAGAGAAAATTAAACCAGTAAGGAAATCTTAGATAAGAATTAATCCTACCTTAAGAGACATTGTGAAAATTGAAACAAAAAAGTTCCTAGATGTGGGATTCATTTATCCTATTTTTGAAAGCCAATGGGTCTCTCCCTTGGTTATTGTTCCTAATAAAAATGGTAGATGGAGAGTATGCATATAATATAGGGAATTAAACAAAGAAACCATGAGAGGTAATTGTCCTTTACCCTTTATTAACCAAGTACTTGACAATTTAGTAGAAAAAATAGATACTTTTCTTTCTTAGATGGATTTAGTGGTTACAATGAGATAAAAGTGGCACTTGAATACCAAGATAAAGCAACACTAACTTGTCCATGGGGGACATTTTCATATAGGGTGTTTCCCTTTGGTTTATTTAATACACCTGCTACCTTCCAATGAGTATTCTTTGCCATATTTTCAGATTTAACCAATGATTGTGTGGAAGTTTATATGGATGGCTTTACTATTCATGGAGAATCCTTTGATGAAAGTTTAAACAATCTAAGAAAAGTACTAAAAATATGTGAAGAACACCATCTATCCTTGAGTCATGAAAAATGTTTGATCATGGTAGAGGAAGGAATAGTTTTAGGATATCATATTTTTACAAAAAGAATCCAAGTGGATTCAAAGAAAATTAAAGTCATTTCAAACTTACCTATCTCTCAAAATCATACTAATAGCAAAATATTCTTAGGATATGCAATATATTATAGAAGGTTTATGGAATATTTTATCAAAATTGTTGCTCCAATGTTTGCTTTGCTAACAAAATAGAGTGAGTTTATTTTGATTCCAAATTGCCAACATGCCTTTGAGACCATTAAGGAAAAATTGAGTTCTAATACAGTCGTAAGAGGACCTAATTGGTTATAACCCTTTCATATATACACCGATGCATCTAATCATGCTATACGCGTAGTGATAGAATATAAAGATGAATATGGATATATGTATGTCATATACTACATTAATAAGAACTTGACTCCTACTAAGAGAAACTACACAATCACTAAGAAAGAATTCCTTATTGTGATCTATGTCATAAACAAGTTTAGGCACTATATCACTGGTTATAAAAGATTTGTATATACTAACCATACAACTATCAGATATATGATAAAAAACCAGTGGTAGGAGGAATAATTATAAGATGGCTATTATTGTTACAGGAATTTGATATAAAAATTGTTAACAAACCTAGAAAGTTCAATGTGGTTTCTAATTTTCTTTCTAGATTAAACAATGTAGATGAAGAAGAACCTGTAGAAAATAGTTTCCTAGATGAGCAACTATTTTCTATTACATGAGATTGAAATGCATAACATCATTCATGCTTATCATGATGAAGCTTGTAGAGGACACTACTCAATTAAAAAGATAATAAACAAGATCTTTGGAGCTAGTTACTACTAGCCAACTCTTCATAAATAGATAAAGAGGTACATTTGGCAATGTGATCCATGTTAGAGAATGGGAAAACCTACACTATCTTCTGAAATGGCTCTCCATCCTCAAATAGTTTTAGAATCTTTTGAAAAGTGGGGCATGGACTTTTTTGGGCCCATGAGGCAAGGAGTACCTATTGGTATGTATGGATTATGTGACCAAATGGGTTGAAGTACAATCTCTTTCATTTGCAAGAAAATAAGTAATAGAAAATTTCTTATACTCTAAGATCATGCAAAGATTTAGCACACCTAGAGAGATAGTGTCTAATCAAGGACCCCAGTTCATGTCCAAAATGATTCAAAAATCCATAGAGATCTACCAATTCAACCATATAAAGTATATTCCATACCATCCTGAGGAAATGGATAGGTAGAGGTTACCAATGGAGAATTAGAGAGTATCCTTACCAAGATAGTTAGAGCAATAGAAAGAATTGGGTAGCCAAGTTTTAGAATCTATATAGGCATACAACACAATGTGGAAAACTACTACTAGTTTTTCAGCATATGAATTGGTATTTGAAAAGGTTTTCTTTCAATTGAATTTGAGATGCAAACTTTAAGGACTGCACTAGAATTAGGAATTGACTTGGATGAAGCTTAGAGAGATATAATTTTATAATTGAATGAGTTAGATGAAACAGAAATAGAATGTTTTTAATAGATAGAGAGATGAAGTACTAAAAGAAAGAATGACATGATTTACACATCAAGGAAAGATAGTTCAAATAAAGAGACTATGCACTTTTGTATGATTCTAAGTATCAACACTTCAAAGGTAATTTAAGAATTAGATGGCTAAGACCATTTTAGATAGAGAATATTTTTGATAATGGTTCAATATAACTACTACCTATAGATGGTAATCAGAAGACACTCCTAGTCAATGAACATAGGTTGAAGTTGTATCAGAAACCTTCTAGTAAAGAAGAATTCATTTAGATGGTATAAAATGAGTTTGGCCTCATGAAAGAACTCAAATCTTCCATGACTACTGATCATTGAGGACAATATGTCCTTAAAAAGGAAGAGGATCCCCCTCTTCTCTAAAAATGTTAAAAAATAAAATAAAAAGTAAAAAATAAATAAAAAATACATAAATTTTAATAATGAAAATCCTTAGAGACATTGTTGATAGACATGACCAGAAAACCAACTTGTTAGCTGGGCATGTACTACGTGATGAGACTTGATTAGAAAACTAGTAAATGGCTGGTCAAGGGTAAAATAGAAAAAGTGAGTTCAAAAATTCAAGATTAATCATCATTTATGATTGATTCTCCTTGTTCCAAAGCAATACATTTTGATGTTGTCTTATTATATACCATTACTTAAACTAATTCATGTAATTTCTTTTGTTATAATAGGTGAGAAAAGTCAAACAAGGACAACATCATGGGTTTTTAAAGGTATAGTGTTTATTCTTTTACTAAAGGCTAACTTTCAAATTGTTGAGTCTACATGTATGTGCTTAATCTTTGGCAAAGTTTCTATAAGTTATATGTGAAGCATATTCCCACGCAATAGAGAATCTTTTCAAAAATTTGCCCTTTGTAATTTGACTACATGCTATAGAATTTGTCCTGTCAAGTCATAAATACTTCTATGATGACTTTGTCTTTATCATCATATCACAACTCATGTGGGAAAATAATTGATAAAGAACTGGCAGTGTGATGATTGTGAATAAATAAAAAGGTAATAATCAATAATTATGATTACTATTGACATGATCATTTTAAATTTTCATAATCACTCGACATGTTTGGGAGCTTTGGCTTTCATCTATAGCATTAAAACAAAAAGGATATAGTTGTTATCATGATCCATTACTTTCCAGTAAAGTGTCATTTCCCTCTTGAGAAGAGATGTATACTATTGTGTTTTGTGAAAAACTAAAAAAAAATAGAATGGGAAAAAATAAAAAATCTGAGCCTAAATTCATAGAAAATCTCTTAGGACACGAACAAGCAAAACAAGTGTTTGTAGAAATAGGATGGTTCAAGTTTGTCATGAAATTTTAGGGTTTTGATGAAACCCTTATTATATATTTCATCCTCTACTTGAAGATGAATTTTTACACTATTATAAGTGTACAAATTCCATTCTCTAGCTAGGTTATTAGTGAATTATCTAAAATTCTAGATGAAGGGGCCAGGATTACAGGAAAATCCTCATTCAATGACCTCATCTATATTTTATATGGTGAGGGAGAACTAGTTCCAGTTTATGTTTGAGATGTCAATGATAGAATCAAAAATATCAATAGAGATTCATTATCTTAGCCTTGGAGGTTTGTATCTTATTGGATTATCAAATACCTAACTTGTGAGGGCAAATTTAGTGTTTTAAGTTGTATTGTGATGAGAATGATGATTCATTTGAGGTATCACTTGAAATAAACCTATCATCAAATAAACTAACCCTTATTTTTGTTATAGTCCATTAAAGTTATGTTTATGAGGTACCCTAATAACCCAACTTCTATCCACCATTATGGACTCATTCAATTGATAATTCAACATCATTTTATGTAGAAAGAGCAGGGCACAAAAGTCTAGATTATTTCCAATGAAGGGAAAAAGAGAAAAAACCTATAATCTACTAAGAACATACCACATGATTCTTTTACTTCAATCTCTAGGGATACACTAAGGGTTTATTCATCCAAAGTGATTACTCCTAAGTTAGTTCGAAGTATAAGATCAACTATTAGGGATACTTCACTTAGACTTCTATGTCCCCTCAATGTGATTGCACCATCAAATCCAAGTAGAAGATTAAGACTTAGGTCTTCCACAAGAAACCTTAAGCCATCTTCCCAAACTATTTCTACATAGGAACCCATTCAAATCATAAAAGATGAACCATTAGTAGACCTTGTTTCACATCTAGCAACTTAAGAAGCCTCACATGAATAAATTCTTCCTCTCACTCAAAAGAGAAAAAAATTGATATTATTCGTTGATGATGATGAAGCAATGGCTATAAAAACTCTTGATAGTCTACGATAGGTACCCACTTCCACTATCAATTTAGCACAATATAAAGAGGAAGTATAAACTCCTTTTCCATAAGATGATTTTTCAAAGACTATTCCTATAACCTAAACATAGATATCTATTGACAAAGGCACAACTCCCATGATTGATGAAGAAGCTCAACCTTATAAAGAGACAAATAATATAAAACTACATCATATCTTGGCATTTTCCTAGTTGGAATCCATAATCAAGAAAAATGTAGAAGACATTGTTGATCTAATATCTTCAACCTAGAGTAAGGATTTTGTTATCTCTCTTTTGTTGAAATAAGTAGAAATCATTTAAACCCATTCCTTTGAGAAGCTAGAGGAATATGAGAATGACATAATTGATATGTGGAATTATATCAAGAAACTTGAATAAGATAATATATCCTTGATAATGAATCTTTTGAAATATGAATAGGAAAATATCACATTGAAAGCCCAAATAACTTCTAGCTCTTATAGTATGTCTCCCAAACCCATGGTAGAACAAAGTTACAAACCACTCTATCTTACCCTAATATTAGAATTCACTAGGAGAAGATTTTTTTTGAGAGCTTGGAGAATTGAATAAGCAAAACAAACTTCTTGAGAAGGAGAAACAAAAATTACAAGAAGACTTGATATAAACATAGTAAAAGGAAGAAAAAGGTAGATAAACCATCCAGTTCACCTATCAACTTGGTGAAAAATTGTTAGCTTATATGAGTCCTTCCTCTTCACATAATTTTTTCTTGAATGAGCAATTTTTTAGATGGAAATTACTCCATATCTCTTGTGGCTTGCCACATGAGATTAATACAAGTGAATAATTCTTGATAGTCTATCAAAATAGTACTCCTGATAGATATGATTTATTATTGAATTTTATCTATGTGATATTATTTTATGGAACACTAATAATTTCTTGGTAAATTTATTTTTTGGAGAGTTATAATTTAGAGATCTTATTTCTACCTATATGAATCAAATAACATGGTAGGATAGATAGAATGACCATATAAGTACTAAAAGATAAGTTCATATATTCATCAAACCTCAATTTAATAATGCATAGTAGATCTTGGTAGAATTCCAAAGTTTATATTATCAATAGTCTAAAATCCATTATCATTATCTTTATGTTCTATAGGATGGCATTATCAATTTTGAAATGTTTGTCCAACATTTCTTTGACTAAGTGGTGACTGCCTGTAGTCAATACTAGAATTTATTTTCAATCCCTTTAAAATAGAGAGAAGTTATTTCTCCTACCACTATCAGATGGACCCTTAGAAGGGTTGAGGCCATTACCTAGATAATTACTGATGTACTTCAAAAAGGTGGGAAAAAATTGTGGATTGGGATGAGATTTAGGCCACCTTTATTACTTTCTCCTATGTCTCCATGATAGAATACAAGGCCACAATCTAAGGAATACTTTTCTATTTGGCTTCATTTTATCAATAGGGATATGGGATTTACTTTTCCTCATGAGAATATATTCTAAGTTTTTTACTCCATATATGATCTCAGTCTCAAACTAGAATTGAAGATTCACACTTATGAGAACATGAGAAGTTGGTTTGTAATGGGACTTGTAAAAGGTAAGGTTGGGGGAAATGATGAGTCTACACTATGACTCATTATAGCCATGATATATCATCCTTCACACCCATAAACATGTCATTTGAGCTAAGCATTGCATGTAGTCTTAGGGTTTATAGCTAGCCTAAGATAGAAAATGGATACTTTTATCTCTATAAGCTCATGTAATTCTAAGTTAGCATTCTTTGCATGATGTTCTAACTATTTTCATGTTTAGTTTTCCATATCTTGATATGTATAGGTATGATATCATCTAAATAAGAGTTTATCTATGATTTCATGGAGACAAGGAAGTGCCATGACCAAGAACTAATCAATAGAGTGCAGCTCTAGACTCTACCAAGTGTTATATGGACCCTAATAGATAGCTATGGATTACAACAATCAAGCTATAGATTACGATAGTCATGCTTTAGATTCTAATAGCTCACTACAGACTTGTCCACAACATGTTCCAAGGCATTCTATAATCTCTTCCAGCTATTCTATGATGATCTAGGACTCCTCTATAAATTTGTTTATTTTTATACATGTCTATGTATAGATTTCTAGTTTTGTATAGCTTTCCATTTATGGAAGTTAGTTGATAGAGGTTTTAGCTTTAGATAAGATGATATGGATATATTGTATGTAAGAGTTAGTGATCAGATATGGTTAGAAGATACAATTATAAATCTCTTGAGGATATTACCAACATCATGTGGATCTTGTTGCAACACTTTTCTCTATTTTGACCATAACAAACCAATATATCTTAATATCCTCTTGTTTGGTTAGTTAATTTGTTACCCAAATTTTAGGATAGTCAATTTCTTTCACATCCAATAAAAAATAGATCCATGCTTAATTTGTAGTGTGCAAGAATATTGTAAGAATTTTTATTTTGTGTATAAGAAGAATTTTTAGAAGATTACTCTTTTATTCTATGCATTAAGATAACATTTTAAAGATTGAGTTGATTTAACCCTGAATCTAAGGGTGAGCAAGGGCCACTCCCCAAGGAGATATGAATATACTTTTGGTATTTAAAGTTTATTTATTACTTATTTTTAATTAGAATTAATATAAATGCTTTATGTGTGATTAGATTAATAACCTACAAGATAGAATAGACTATTAATTTGTGTGCTTTTAGATTTGAACAAGTATTTATCATTCCTTTAATTTTGAAAACCTTTATTTTATAACCTAGCTTAGAAGTGTGGATTCAAGATTTGATTTTAGTGTGTTTACAACATTGTGTGATTGATTTAAGAGTATTAAATTTAGTTTGGTGTGTTTACATTTCAAGTAATTTTATTTCTTTCAATCATTAATTTAGAATTTAGGAGTAGACACTTAGGTTAGTACAACACCAAAAAACCCCAAAAAATACTATTAGCTAAAACTAATAAATACATTACTATACACAACCTTTGACACTAGCCCTAGTTAGAAATGACACCAACATAGATTGGTTAAATGAAGGGGTAACAATGAAACCCATCATTCTTCTCAGTTCTAGACCTTTTCTTACTTTCATAAGTCTCACATCTACTCTATCTTATGCCCCTTGGCCTATCTCTTAGTCTGACTAGTCTTATGTTGATGACTCAAGGCTTATATATTACCTAGAATGTTTAAAGTGTACTTATCTTCCATATTTTCAAGTTTTGAGACTATACCTACTTTCCTTCTCCCCATACACTAATGTCTGATATAGAAACTAGTGTTAACATTAGTGTGCTGACCTGATGCAAGTGTCTAGTGCCCTAAAGTAATTCAATTTTCAAATGAAACATATCTTAATGGTCAACCTAAGTTATTTATTATGAGTTTCTTCTCCAAAGGGATTGATATAAATACAAGGTCAACCCTCATTCATTCCTCACCTATAAACAAAAGAATAATATAAAGTATTATTACCAAATAGCATTCATAGAGCATTCAATTGTATACATATTCCCTATTTAAATACTAGTCATAGGTGCCTCAAATCTATAGGTTTAAAGTACTAAATTATCAACCCAAGAACCTAATTTGCCATGTTACAAGCTAGGTCACTATTGTAATTTATTTTCACATATTGCATGATTCACCAAAAAACTAACATGTAGGGGAGAAATACATTAGTCTGAGGCCCTCTTTAGAGTATTGGATATGTAGGTAGTTCTCACTGACATATAGTTTTTGGGGTCATCTTGACACTATGTGCCCACTAACCTATTTTCCCCCAAGGTCACAAGATGAATAAATAGTGTTTTTAAATTCATGAGAAGTGATAGTCCATGACCTAGATGTGAATGCACTAGAGAGAAGGTGAATACAAACCTAGAAACATCTAGGTGGTCACATCATTTTTTAGTAGGTATTCAATATATGACACTTGTGTTGAACCTAGATAATAGAATCGATGCAACCATCCCAAGATGATGTTAGTGTTTAGAGCTCTAGAAGTGTCAGATCTAGAATGTGATGATTGTTATAAAATAATATTCTAGCTTGATTTATACTTGTTCCAAATTGAATAATGTGTTATCATCAGAACTAACTAGGTATATTACTTCTTTGTCATATCCATGTGTAGCATAATTTTACTTTCTATATTTATCCTATACTCATCATAATAAATTTAGTGTATGTTTATATTTGAGTTTAGTATCTAGTTGGCTTGTTGTATATCTAATTATCACCCTTGTGTATTTTCATTTCTATATTTTCAACCTTATATACTCTAAAGTTATGATTCCTACATCCAATTTAGGATTACACATTTGGTGAACCCAATATTTGTATATCATTTCTACCAAAGCATACCCTATAAGATGCTTATTACATAGTTTGTCATAATATTTATTTACTTCATATATTTTATCATGGATGATATTGATTGCTTGGATGACTATAATTATGGAACTCTCTAACTTTCTATCAAATAAGGGGTAAAAATTGATTTCTCTTGTATCCTTCCAACTACTAAGGATTCTAACCTCAATCCTTGAATGGTGGTAACTATTATCCATTTAATCAGGTCTATGCTCCTACCATTTCAAGATATGAGTTGACCTATATTTATGAATATAAAAATCCTTTAACAATACTCCCTACATAACCATCATATGATTTTGATCTTTGATATTTGAAAAAATACGGATACAAAGGCTAAGGATTGATAAAACATGAAAAAGGGATAACTCAACCTATTATTCCTAAAAATAATGCATCTTAGAAAGGCTTAGGATTTTTAGAAAATTACATGAGTCCCCAATAATGTAATTAATATATGCATGCCCTTCATACACATTTTACACAAAAGTGGGTAAATATGACCAAGAGGCTCCCTCATTTGATTACCAAAAATTTAATAAAATACATCGATAGATTATGATTGATTTAAAAATAACTTATAAGGGGGTATGCATTCAAGAAAATTAGTTCACACCCCCATAATTCCTACATTCCCAAAAAATATTCCCATTAAAAAAGATGATGGTTCCCTTATACATTATTTAGAAACAAATTTTATACCAAAAGAGGACCTCAACTAAAGGTTGTTCAATCTCAAATTGTCATATCAAAAGTACCAAAATTCAAATATCCCATACCACTACCAAGTTATCCTAGATTTAGTGATCATTAAATTCACTTGTTATACATAAGGATGATGATACTCATATTCCTAGATTAAAATAATGTGGTGGGTGGAAACCAATTATAACACCTATGACAAACACTTATATTCCCATGGATTATCTTATGTCTATGATGACCATTATTGGGGATCTTAAAAATTAGGTTTCTATACTTTAAATGCAAATGGTTTTCATTATAATAATGCACATATAACCTCATTCAATAATCAACCTTTTGAAAAATGTATAATTGAATATACTTATCCACAAGATTTTGAATTACCATATTTACCTCTTTTTGAGACACAAGGACCCATTCAACCACATGATTAACTATGTACATTATTTTGGTTAATGAACATAAGATGACAAATTATTACTAAAAGTTTTCCATATGAGTGTTTTTGATGAGGCTCAAAATTGGTTCTATTATTTAGCCAAAGGGTTCATTAACCACTTTTTTACAATTGGAAGATGTATTCTTCATGGATTTCAATATCCACAAGGTTCCAAAACTTACGTTAGAAAATTTGCATAATTTCAAACAATGTGATGATGAATCCCTTCAGGATTATATTATTTGATTAAAAAGTGCATTATATTAGCTAGTATTTAACCCCTCATATTTGGAATTGTAATTTATATTTAGTAGATGCCTTCTTTCCCCATTAAAGGGAAGAAAATTGCATTAAAAAAAAAAGTCATTCACCCACTTATATAATGATGTGAATAGATATTCTTCCTTCATAATTACTCATTCAATAGAACTTAACATATCTCCCTCCAAATATAAAAGTTTTATCCCTCACACAAAGGAGAAAGATAACTTACCTAAGGAACATTATGAACAAAAATGTGGTATTCCTAATCTTTATATGAATAGTTGTAAAATATTACTTAACATGGGGTCAATCCAAGGTTCATATCTTATGCAACAATATCAAAGTGAAAAACACAAAAATAATTCATGCCAAAAAGATGTAAAAAGTATATTATACATGGGTGGTAATTATTTTTGGCATAATCATATTGATCCTACACAATAAAAAACTACTTGCAATGTAAGATGCTTACAACAAATTGTCTCGATATAAAAAACTTAAAAAACAAATGAGGTTGGAAAGACTCCCTGGGAAACATACTAATACCAATTTCTTATGGTCCTAAAGTAATTCAAACATGAGTTTGAGTTATGCCCACCACATCTCCATATGCACTTACACTAGGAAATATTTGGCTATACCAAATGGAATCAAACTTTGATCCAAATCAGCAAGGTATCTCTTTTCTTCATGAAAGAAAATTAATACATATTCCAAATGATATAATTTCTTCTTCTACTACATATGCGGAATGTGAGGAGGAACATGCTATGTACCTTTTCAACCTATCCAATCATTATGTAAACAATGTAAAATATCCAACTTAAGGTTGTAAGGCACTGAGTGGGGGAGATATCTATGACCATCCATTATATGGAATTATAGGATGATATTTCCTTTATAATCATTTTAAAATACCAAAAAAATAAAAAACATTCAAAAATCCAAAATTTCAGCACCTACATGTTCTATTAGCTCATTGGCATCTATGTGTTAGTTCCATGTGGATAGATGCCATACTTAATTACTTTGACATAGACATTTGTGTCACACTTCTACTTGAGTGTGATACATGAATACATAAATACATGATCTATTCCTATTTAGATATTGGTACTTCTATCTATTCATGTAATGCAGACATTGGGGGCATCTACTTCTTTGATCTTGATACACATATGTTATATGGTTTGATGATCACATTTCATTATCATGTTTGAGTTTAAATATGTACTTACGCATTTATCCATGATTATATATTAAACATGGTACTTGATATGAAATACACTTGAAATTTTTTCCTAGCACATTGATCCATGGGATACTATGACATGTTTATGTTGGTTGCTTATGATTTAATTTATGATCTTCCTTTATTCTCTTGCCTTGATAATCTATTCCTTGTTAGATAATTCGAATATGCTTCTTTGCGTGTGTACATAGTGTCTATGTATTCTTTCATTAACATTTGCACATATCATTATATATATATATATATATATATATATATATATATATATATATATATATATATATATATATATATATATATATATATATATATTTGCATATGCCATCCTTATTTTTTGGACATTTGAATAAGTCATGTCCCTTTGATTATGTGGTAATTGAACGTGGTCCTTGTTTGTAGTTTCCTTGGACCATTACCTTTTGACTTATTTTTGAGTGATATTGTGTGTGTGTTTATTTACTTTTTGAATCTATATGTTTCCATGATTGTTATCATGTATCTTAGTCCTTCATGTGATCACACTAGTTCCATTCACTTCAATGTTATATCTACCTAGACATATTCTTTCTATATGCTACATGGTTACATTTATAGATTATACAATTGTTTATCCTTTTAAAGTGAGGTAACTACTTGTTAATTTTTTTCCACATCTAAAATGAGGGAATATTAGTGGGGTCATGCCATAGAGGTATTTTCTTCACACTTGGCACAATTTTTAGATTTAGTTGGGGCATGCTTTGGAAGCATGTTCTCCACACCTATTTAGTATTAATCATTTATATATTATAGTGGGGGATTGTTTTGGAAACATGATCTCCACACTGATACTTATATCTATTTTCATATTTATCCATAAATAATGGGGCCATGATTTGGAAGCATGTTCTCCACACTTACATAATTTTTTGAATCATCCAAAGCACATAGCTATATGATTCATATTCATAGTTGTGGCATAATTATATACATTAGTACCATTGTTATACATAGTTTCAACATGAGACATATCTAAGTTGCATATGATATGAAATGTGCATCTAATATTATAAAATCCAAATCAATTTCAGATTTCATATTTCAAAACATTCTCAAGGACTATCACCACCCACTAGTTGGACTTTTATGAACTGTATTAAGCCAATCTACTATAGTAGTTAGTTCAAATTTTGGTATTGTTGAGGTGATCAAATCACTCAATATTTCCAAGTTTTTAGGTTAAAATTGGTAGTATCATCCAACCTCACTTGTTTGATAGTGTGAGTGACTTGGTTCACTCACACTCACCAAGTTATAAGTATTATTGGGTTACATGGTTAAGTTAATCTCATATGTCAGAAAAAAACTCACTTTTACTCCAAAGTTGGGGGCATGTTCTTTCCAATATATCTATCTATCTCTCCATCACCTTAGATATATGCACTTTTAATATTTATCTATATTTATCCTAATTTTAGTTTTAGAGCTTTACGCTGATATATATTTTTCAAATTAGTTTGTTAATAGGTAAGGTAGTTATTCCCTTTAGTTTTGGACCTTTTACCACTTCTAAAAGTCTTGTATCTACTTGATATTATGTCCCTTGGCCTATGGCATTTAAGCATTCCATGTAACATGAATGGGTGATATCTAGGTGCACTTAAAAGAGTAGTAAGGGTGCCCTTTACATTATTTTCATCCATTTTGATTTCAGCTTCAAGTTCCATTTCCTATAATACTACTTTAGCTACCTCTTTCTCAAACTCATCATCTGAAATCACTTAGATATAATGCATCTTTCCATCGAGAAGACATCTATGCTCAGGTCCCCATGGATCCTTGCAAGTCATACACAATTTCTTCCTCCTCATTTCATTCCTAGCCTCTATTTCTTTACTAATATTGGGAAATACTCTAGTCAAAATATTACCTTAATGGCCTTACTTCATTTTTTGCCCAAAAGGTACAGGTTTCTATTACCCATAAGCATTTGTCTTTGGCTACCCCAAAATTGGCCCACTGATATAACTTTGCTCATGTGTGTTGAAGATTCTAAATTTAGAGCCTTCTTGATTGCCTCTTACAAATACAAGGGTTCAAAGGCTTTCACCAAACCTTTAAGAGGTTCAACCAATCCTTTAATAAATAGGACCACCATTCTTCTCTTTATCACATCTGGTACCATTACTACCAATCTTTGGAAATTAGTGATATAGCTATCCACAGTACCTTCTTGCTTGAGTTGAGCTAATTCTTGGAAATGAATTTTTGGATCCTTTCTATCAAACCTCTCAATCAGCTTTTGACTAAAATCACTAATGGTGGTAATGGAATCATGTCCCTAGGTGATCAGGCCATGGTACCACCACTCATAGGCCACTCCCTCCAACTGAAGTGTAGCAATATTAATTGCCTCTTCTTCAAACATGGGATTCAATGAAAAATATGTATCTAACTCTTGTAACCATGATCTTGTTGTAGAGTTAGTTAAACCATTAAATGTAGGAAGAGTAATCTTACCTAACCTCTGTTGTATGTCTCGTCATGGTCAAACTAGCGAATTTTCCCAACCTTTATTCATTCTCTTCTTTTTTTTCATCTTCATAAATCCTTCAAAGGTAAGAATACTTTAAAAATAATAGCTAAGGTTCTTATATTCATAAAAATATGATGAATATTCATCATCATACTACTATGCATTATCTCTTTCTTCAAATGGTTCTTCCTCCTTTAATATAAATTTGGCATAGATGATTCCAAGGGATGTTGCTAATGGTTTTCTACTAGCATTTGTTGTGCTTGCTTCATATACTTTTTCCTTGACTTTATCTATGTGACCTTTGTTCCCTACATCATCATAATTTTTCATCAATTGAGTAATTATCTGTTGATTTTGTTGTTGAGTTAGAACCATTTGTTGCATCAAATATTTCATGATAGATGTCATATTGGTTGGATATTCTCTTTCTCCAGATGCATCTCCACTAGCTCTTTCATCTCTTTCTCCCATTGGATCAACAATACTTCTTTTTGAATGCAACTTCCTTTGCTCTCTTTGAGAATATCTCAATTCCTTGTCACTAGGAAACATCAAACAACACACGACCTATAGGTTGTCAAGATCACTAGTTCTAATACCACTAAAATATCCTAAGTAGGATATTATCTTACAAAAATTCACAATATAATTAAAACATTGAATTACTAGACAAAAACTCAACTATTAGATCTCTAAGTTTTATAATTTCAACTCTTACAAAGACTCAAGACACTTTGTATTTTTAGATTTAATAGATAAATAACATTACATAAATCATTTAACAACTAGAAAATGAAATACAAATATAATGATGACACTTAAACTATTGAAGGTAAACTCACACAATAAAATTGCTGAAAAATGAATACACTTAAAAAATGATCACAATATTAGCACTAAGTAATTCTGGAGTGGAATCAACTCATAAGGAAATGAATGTTTTTGTCCTCAAATCTAGAATACATTAGTAAGGTTCGATCCTCATAATCCCTTCACTCCAAGGGGTTTCATCCTAGGAGATCCAAATCTTCAAGCTTGAAAATGGATGTATGAAAGATGATTTACCCATAGAGAGATATTCAACTTGTAGATTTATAATGGGAAAGAAGTAAGAGAGGAAAGTCATGAGAGAAGAATTTTTTTCCATACTTTAGAGTGGTGGAACTATTGCTCAATAGTGTACTTTTCCTCCCACATGTAAAAATGGATCTCCATGATTTACCTTTTGACTAAATTCCAAATGGTGGCATAATTCCTTAATAATGTATTTTACTTCCCATATGTAAAAGGAGTTATCCATGATCTATTGTTTGACCAAATCCCATGTGCCTCAATCTCCAAAAGTGATCCTTCATCAAGAATAATAGATCTTGTCTTCCACCTTTCCATGTGAAAGATTAGTGGTCAATGATCCTTGATTCCATTTACTCCCAAAATGCTTCCACTTGATTTTCACGGGCCCAAAATGAAAATTACACCCCATTTTGATTTTCCAATTTTATATTTAAAAAATGATCATGTGGGTCAAGCCACATCACCCTAGAACACCTCACCATTATGCCATGCCATTTACATAGTCACTTATGAATAGTTATATGTGAATAGTGATAATGAATAGTAATTAGTGAATAGTGATCCCACATCATTATTCCACTATGCCATGTCAAGGTACACAGTCACTTATGAATAGTGATTTATGAAGTGTCAATAAATATTAGTTGATGAATAGTGGTCCCACATCACTATTCCCCTATATTACCTGTCATAACCTTTGGGAATAAAATATGCTATCAGTCTTCTACCAAATGTCCTATGAGGAAGAAAGGGACATTAAAAATAGTTATATGTTTTGTGTTTCAACTAGATTGACCAACTTGACCTAGTTGTATGTGTTATTAAATTTTATTTTCTATATTTAAAACTAAATCATCTAGAATCAAACTATTAAGACTTTTATCCAATCTACATAACTCATTTGACCAACTCAACTTACCCTGATTCCATATTTTTTAGTTGTCCTACTATCCTAGCTAGATCAACTAACTTGATATAATAATTATTAGTGAACTTAGTTTATCTTCATCCTAGTATTTTTCCTATCCATAAAAAAAACTACATTGACCCAATCGACTATGTACCTTCTATAAAACTTAGTTCATTTCCAAACTATGTGATTTTTTCCTATTCAAAAATAAACTACATCAACTTAGTCTGCTGTGTACTTTCTGGCTGACATAGTTTGTTTTTTGATCCATATTTAGCTTGGTTGATTTAGCCTAATAAGTGGCTAATTTAGTTTTATTCATAAAAATTCTTTTCTAAGGTAAACCTACACATTATTAGATTTATTCCCACCTTATTATGCATCATAAAATCACCTATAAAAATATTTCTTGATAACCTTAACCCATTTATAAGATACATCTATGTTATTTTCTACCCACTTAAGCCACCCAAGAGGATAATATCTCATGGTGAACCTATTCTCATCTTTGATTTAAATCTATTGACTGTAACATGGTTCAAATTACCCAAAGTTAAGATTTATATAGATCTAACCCATTTCACACATCTTGTGATAATACCCTATCTAAACTTCCTTATTACACCATTGGAATAATAGATTCTAGATTAACAAACAATCCCATAGGAAATCCTCCAAAGGAAATATTTACCCATTCCTAAAAATGGTAATGTTCCTCCTCCTAACACTAGCAACCAAAATACACCAATTGGTACCACTCAAATTCTGGCTCAAATGGTTCAACAAATGAATGTTATCAAAAAAACTAATAATTCCCAAATGATTCAAATGCAACATCACATATTACAAATGACCAATCAACATCCTATTATCATGCATCAACATAATCAAACTTTTATACCTCCCCCTCTTAAATATTTGAAGGAAAATATCATTCCTCAACCTCTTATGCATAACGACATGCTTCAAAACCTTTAAAATGAACCTTTATCTTCTTTCATAGTATCCATTAATATTGGAAATATATCTAAAAATATTAAATATGATGGAACTAAATACCTTGCCTCTTTCCTTAAAGCATTTGGTAATCTCTACAAGGAGTGGGTCCAAACAAATACTTTTGATATTACCAAATTCTTAGTTAAAATATTCACATGAGTTGTTTTAGAATGGTATAATCAATTGCCTCAACATTCTATCTCACAACTAGAAGATTTGGTTAATGCTTTATTTAAATAATTTTAATAAAATGATATTACATAAAATGATCTTAGTCACTTTATCAATGCTAGGCAATCACCCTCAGAACTAGCTCATGCTTTCATCAAATGATGAAAATTATTAGCTCATAAAGTATATCATAACATGTCTAATGATAATCTCTTTAAATTATTTATCACTATATTAACACCTTCCATTCAATATAAGGTTCAAACTTTTTCTCCATACACTTTAAATGAAACATTTGATCAAGCTAAAAGGATATATTTCTTTGTGAAATAATTTGAGCCAACCCATAGCTCAACCAAGGAATATTTTCAAACTTCAACTAATGTAATTGCAAGTGATACTACTTAAATGAAATCAAGAGTATTTAAAATAAAAAATCAAATTTATTCACACCTACTATTAACAATACCATAAATGAAGCAATTATTATGCCCATCTAAACCTTTCACCACAACAATAACACCCCCTATCATGGTATGATCCTAACAATTTTTTTTTGGTTCCATGCTAATATTAGACATTCACAATCACATGTCACAGAATTATTAAATTTGTAGTTTCCTTCATTTAAGGTGACACATTTGACCATGATGCTATGATCAAATTACATCATAATGGTTATATCAAACATTCTCAAAAGAAACATGTTACTAAACTCATACCTTCAAAACCTCAAAAAAAATCTTCCACTTCTAACATACAACATTCAAATGACAATATGTGTGCAATTGATGTTGATTATGACCAATATTACATGAACTCTCAATATGTGAAAGTAGCCAAAGTTAATTATAGTTGTAAACCTACTCATAAAGATCTTGTCAGCAAACCAAAAAAATATTCTACTGATGAGAATTTACTTAAAGATATTACAAATAATGTACCCACATCTTCCAAATCAAATGATGAACCACTTCCACAACCTAAACCCCAACCTAATTCTCCTATACCTATGAAAAACATCATATCTCATAAACCTTGTGTTTATTCTTCATCCTCTAAATCACTTTTTTTTTGAAGAGCTTAATTTGATGCCTTGAAAAATTCCCCTTATGGAATTAGTTCTAACTTATCCAAATCATCATAAATTCCTTATACAATAATTACAAAATATCAAAGAACCATAATCTTAGGATTCCAAAATGCATTCTAAAGATCCTCCACTTATAGAAGTCCACTATATAATTTATCTAAGAGGATATGATTAATGATGCGATTATTTTTTGAGTAGATGGTCTACCTCTCTTTATTAAAATAATAATAAAAAATACTCTCATTTGAATAGTGTTAGTATATGAAGGATCAATAATTAATTTAACCTCACTTTAGTTAATTCAATAAATCAGATACACCAAAGAAATCTCAAACAAACACACATCATGTGTAGAGGATTTTATAAGACCAATCAAAAACCACTTGGTTGTATTTGGCTCCCACTTACCATTGGACCCTATAAAATTCACATTAATCTCCCCTTATCTTACAACATACTCATAGGTCATCAATGGATACTTCGTATTCATGCCATTTCTTCTTCAGGTAGTTAATGTATCAAATTCATATATAATGGAAAATGATAAAAACATAAATATGATCCCAATCAATGGAGTATTCAAATACCAAATCCTAAATCTCAATATTGTATTATGATTATTTACCATATCAATAGTCCACCTCTACTTGAATTTGTTAACATGCATTCTAATTTACATGTTACTCTCATCGATTCAGATGATGATGAACTAAATGAATTAGAAAATAATTGCAATAACACTTAATTACCTCCTTATATATTAGAATGGTTTCCTCCTTCTTTACTCCCATGTGATCATACCATTCCATTAATTGATTATATTATTGATACATCCCCTCCTTATAATGCATATGAAACCTCTCACATAGAAGTTGATTTCACTTGTAAAGAATATGGAGTGTTAAAACTATTTTAAGATCCTTTAACTATGTCTCCTAATAAATTTAGCAACTAGGTGTTTCAACCACTGGCCCTTGTATAGAAATTCATGCATGCACTATTTATCATAGTTATGATGATAATTATATCATGGATCAAGCCCTATAAATATATTTAGATGTATAACATTAGCAAAAGACATTATAAAAAATACATGCCTTCAACCATGATGTCCATGTAGTTCATATATCATCTAATACTTAATCAGAACCTAAAGAATATGTACCACCTATTAATCCACCATTAATACACACTCCATAGGTAATCAATTAAATCCCAAATAGGGTATCTTTTTAAATTTCTATACATCCCACTTTACCAACCATAAATATTATTTCCCCTTCTTACTATTGCACTAATCAATCTCAATTACCACCTGATAAATATATCCAAACAAAATCAATTGAGCTAACCTTTCCTCAATTATCACCTAAAATTCCATCCATTAAGCAAATCAACATAAGTACTATATCTAGGGTTGATTTAGCTTAAATTGAACTCACCAAAATATAATCTACATCCATTATTTCTCCTAAAATAACCTTAGATACTAAAACACCTAAATTATGACAAATAAATTATGAATATTATAGTAAAAGTAATCAATCTTTTATCTTGAAGTAGATGTTGAATATCATAGATCTTTACCCATGATTCCTAGTGATGAAACTATCCTAGAAATCCTCCCTACTAGAGAACCTCAACTTCCATGCCAACATCATAATTTTTGAAAATATCAATAAAAGGTTCCTTATTTTAACAATTTTATTGATAGTGTGGACCCTTAAAAAAACATTATCTATTCCCTACCTTATAATTCATATCATTTCCAAGATGTAAATGCAATTCTTATCGAAGAAACTATAAAACTCAAATATGGTACACCTACATATCCTCAACCAATTATGGTATCTAAAGAACTCACTCCTAAAGAACATGATCATTTTAATATTTTATTTGATAAATATCATGAAATGTTCACTTGGTCATATGAATATATACCTAGAATTAATCCTCAAAATATTTTTCATAACATCATCACTTATCTAGATACTAAACCTATTTTAGGAAAGCACTAAAAATTTACCTTATGAGATTTCTACATTATGTCATTAAGAAATCATCAAAATTTTGGATGTTAATTCATTAAACCTATAGATTACTTAGAATGGGTCTCAAACATTATCCATGTTTGTAAAAAAATAACATTGGTTATTTATATATACATCTAATTTCATAACCTAAATTTAGTATGTCAAATATATAATTTTGCCTTATCATCATTAGATTCCATCATCGATTCCACTATTAGTTATGAAATGTTTTCACTAAAGGATGGTTTATTGGGATATAAATAAATTAACATATCTCTTTAAGATCAACATAAAATAACATTAACCATAGAATGGGGTGCCTATTATTATGTTATAATTCCTTTTGGTATGAAAGATGCCAAAGCTACTTATCAGCATGCAACAACCCATATTTTGTATGATCTTATTCACAAAATCATTTAAACTTATGTGGATGATCTCATTTTTAAGTCTAAAAGTCATAAAAATTACCTTCATGATTTAGCTATCATCTTTGATCTACTCAATAAATACAAAATAATAATTAATCCCTTAAAATGTGTGTTTAATGTTACTTATGGTAAATATTAGGTTTTCTAGTCTCTTACTAGGGTATTGATGTTGATACAGCTAAAATTAAAGATATTGTTAACATGCATATTCCTTGTTCCATTTTAGATATATGAACATACCTTTAAAAACTTGAGGCAATTCACCATTTTTTTTTATAAATGGCCTACTATATATACTACATTAATGCCCTTCTCAAAAAGGGTAATGCCTTAAAATGGACAGATTCATGCCAAAACTTATTTGATATCATGAAATAATCCTTTCTTCATACTCTTACTCTTCACCCACCATAAAATGATCATCCATTAATTCTATATACATCATCTACCCCAATATCAATTGGGGTTATACTTTCCCAACAAGATGATACTGATATCAAATATGATATCTATTATATTAGTCATGGTTTAACTAATTATGATAAATGCTATACAAAAGCAGAGCATTATTGTTTAGCTATTTATTTCATAGCTAAAAAACTCCATCATTATATGTTATATCAAACTACTTATGTTATTTTCCATTTTGATCCACTTCATCATTTTTTCTCCAAAGCTTTCTTACCTAGAGATATAATTAACAAATGGATGGTCCTATTGATGGAATTTGATCTCTGAATTGTTACACAAAAATATATTAAAGGTTAGGTCATCACAGATCAGCTTATAGATTCATTCTTACCAACTACTAATCACCTTAAATATCCTCTTCTTGATGAAGAAATGTTTTATATCAATGGTCTTAACCAAGAAATATCACTCAAAGATTACTTCCATAATTTCACTACTAATCTAGAAGCAAATAACCATGAATAAATTGATCCTCCTCCTTCTACAACTAAATATAAATCAATCATTTAATAACTACCAAAATTTATAATTGACTCACATGAAGACACTTGGACATGACACTTTGATGGTGAAAAATGTCTTCAAGGAGCTAGGGCAAGTTGTATCTTAACAAAAGCATAGTGTAAAATGATATCTACAACATTTAGATTAAAATTTGATGTCACCAATAATATGGCTGAATATGAATCTCTAATAGTAGGCATGCAAGCCATAATCAATCTAAAGATCCTATAATTGCATGATTTAGGTGATTCACAACTAATATATCATCAAGTTAGTGGAGAGTATCAATGTAAAAGTGAAAAAATTATCACATATCATCAAATCACCACTACACTTGCCAAAGACTTTGCCTCTTTCACTATTGAACCAATCCCATGAGAACAAAATGCTATATCTAATTCTCTTTCTTCATCAGCATCATTATTTCATCCTCATAAAGTTATACATTATTCTCAATTACTTATCCAAATGAGGAAGTCACATTCTTATTTACAAAATAAAAATGATTTTCTAATTTGCACATAGAAGCTATTAGTATATGATAGGTCCCATGATATAAAATAATCATCCAATTCATTGAGCATCATACCTATCCTCCAAAATTATATTCTCTAGAAAAAACTCGTATTCATAAACAACCATTCAATTATGTAATTAAATATAATATTATCTATTATCATAATGCAGATGATATTTTTCTACTTGAATAAACACGAGGGCATCTGTAATGTTCATGTTATAGCCTATAAATGCCTACACATGGGTGAATTTTGGCCTACTCTTGATAGAGATTCCATTGATTTTGATAAAAAGTGTAATCCTTATCAACTTCATAATGATCTTATCCACTCTCCTTTGACTAAACTCCAAAACTTGGAGTCTCCTTGGCCAATCTCTATGTGGGGATCATATCTGATTGGTAAATTACCTAAGTCACAAGATGGTCATGTGTTCATTATCACCACCACTGAATATTTCACTAAATGGGTAGAAGCCATGCCTCTTGTTAATTTTACTGGCATTACCATTTCTAAATTCATTCTCAATCAAATTATTTTTCATTTTGGAGTTCCTCATATCATAATATATGATAATAGTGGTAATTTTAGAATAAATATATGACACAATTATGTGCAAAATTTAAAATTATGCAAAAAATCTCAACACCTTATCACCCTAAATGTAATGGCCAAGTAGAAGCCACCAAAAAAATTCTAAATAAAATATTGTAAAATATTTTTAGATAATTTTGTATTGATTGTTATTTACAACTCTATCCTACACTTTGGGTTTACCACACTAGCATATGTACTACTAATGGGGTAATACCATTTTCATTAGTATATGCTTTTGAATCAATATTACCCATAAAAGTTGAGCTACCATCACTACACATTTCTCTTCATGGTATTATTCCTTATGATAAATTACGTGAGGCTCATCTCCATCATTTAATTTTTTTGGATGAGCACTATATGGTTATATTACAATATAATCACCAATAAAAAGCTCACATTATAAAACAACATAACATGAAAGTCAAATTATGAACTTTAAATACTGGTGATCTCATCGTCAAACTAGATTATACACATGACAAAGAAGGCAATTATGTCAAAAATGGTGGGGTTTCTACCTTGTCAAATACATCTTTGGTCCTATTACTTATAGAATACAAACTAATGAAGGACATTTTTTTAAAGAATCCACTCATGCCTAATTTTTAAATAAATATTTGCTTAAATGTTTACTATTTTACATATTTATTATGTACCATATACTATAAATACTAACACATCTTTCATGTTTCTGTAGACACCAATATCGTGTCAACCTCCCTTGGTCCCCTTCTAAATGTCAACACTCCTAACCCACACTTACACACCTTATTAATTTAAAATAAACTACTTATTTTAAATTAATGACCTCACCTTGGACACCTCACCTAGACACCTCACCCTAAGACCATTTCTTAACCTATGAGTCATCTTGAGACTAGGTCCTCTAAATCCTAACTACCCATGACCTATTCTCACTCCCTATTAACTCCCTAACCAACTCTCATGCCTCATAAACCCATGTTTTGACCGTTCTCCAATGGAAAAAGCACTTGGCGCATGGAGAAATGGGCAAAGAGCTAAAAATAGCCTTTTTACCCATTCTTTCTCCACTAATGTTGGTCAATGGTCGGCCGATGCAGGAAGGATCGTCGACATCAGTTACATAACCCAGGCTCTAAGCAATGAGCTGCCCCCTCACCTTTTGGCTGATTGACGTGCACACTCTAAGACCAATCATCAAAATTTGACTATCGCTCCCCTGGCTACCAAAGTTCTGCATAAGTCACTTCAAACACTGGATTGAAACATTGTACGAGGACCTCAACATCAGCCACAACAGGAATAAGCATTCTGACACCTCTAGTTCTTCATCTAATAGAGCTAAGTATTCTATCTCATTTTAGTATTTTAGAATACATTGGTAATTAGTTTCCATTTGATATTTCTAAGTACTGTTGAGAGACCCAACTTATTCCATGGAGAGGTTGAAAGGCCTTCCCCTTATTCTTACTCTCTTTTCACACCTACCCTCTACCTTTGCCCTTCCTCAGACCTTATTCACCTTCCCACAACCCTACACAAACCTTTAAATTTCCACAGACTCTTCTATCCATCATAGAAATACTCCAAAACCTATCCAAGTCCCATTGCCCCTACCGACATCGGTAATGAAACTGATGTCGGCATTATTTTCCTACCAACCTCGGTAGACAAACTGACATCGACAATTGTACAAACCAGAAAACTTATCCAAACATCCCATAGACCAAACAAAATCTTTGGATAACTTTTTGTAACATTCTGAGACTCACAGACTACAAGGAACAAGTACAAAACATTCTACCTTTCCATTTATTTAAGTCTTTTATCATTTCTTTTTATATAAAACTCTTTTCTTTAAATAGTGGACTGTCATCCCTTAGGGGGCTTTACGCTTTCGGGATTGAGCGTGTAGCTTGGCAGTCCACCATATCCTCCTCTAACATTTTCTTTGTTTGAGTTTCTTTCTTATTGTAGGTGTTTCCTCCACAACCAAAGAGGAGCTCCCACAAAGCTTGGATACGGTGTGCACTAAATCTGGGTAACGTCAAACCCCAACCTATTAACCTTAGTTTCTTTCTTCTAAATGTAATTAGTGAAAACTTAGAGAAACATTTTGGCACACCAGGTGGGACCCTTGGAGTTTTCATTGGGTTCATTCTTCTTCTTTTAAAATATCAAACTTTCATGTAGATGCATTAGGAAAATATTCTCTTCTTACATCCCTTCCCCTCTTACTTTCTGTTTCAAAAGGAAACCATTAGCAGAAGTTAAAAAGAACATCTCTTTTTCTTCTTGTTACTTCTTGCATCATAGAGTAGTGAAAAACTCATACTCTTAACCTCTTCTCCAATTGTTTGCATTTGAACAACATATTTTGATTTGGGTTAAAAACTACTGCATTTCATTCTTGCTTGAATGTATACTTAGCCCACTTAGTAATTAAAGCATTATGAATAAATCATAGTGCACAAATGTTACACAACCAAACCACAATCACATCAAATCAAACATTTAAACTTACTTGAAACAAGGCCCATCTAGGATTTCATCACCTAGCAGATACCTTACCCCACCTGGCAATCCTACTTGGATTTCACCACCAAGAGGATGACCCACTATGTTCTTTTGTAGAGTATAAACTATAGGCAAAGTATATTTTGGCTAAGCAGCCCAGCTTGGCTCTAGGTCCATGAAGTAAAGGGAGAAAGCCCCAACACCAGGCCACATACTAAACCTAACATAGATATTTTTGAGCACCAAAACACAACCTAAAACCAACCATAGACTTCCTCTCTAGGACCTATTCTACAAGCCCAATTCCCAACTCATTCTTTTAAGGCATAAGCCACCATGACTCTAAAATTCATTCCTAGGAATCTAACATTTTAGAGGTTGCTTGCCTAATCATCTATTTTGCTATTTTTATCTGATTGTTTGAGTTGGTAAGGTCACATCATTCTGAAGTCTAAAACAATTTAGAATATCTTTTTCCTCCAAAAACTATCAATTTTTTGTGTTTCTAAAATTACACAGGAATTGACATCAGTTTTTCCACTGATTTTGGCAACATAACTTCACCGACATCGGTTATTTGACCGACCTCGACAACATTTTTTAATTGATATCAGTTAAACAACAGACATCAGTCACTGTCAATCAAAAAATATATTTTTTTCCAAAATAGCAAGCTTAAAACCCAAATTTCTTGTTGTTTAACACAAATTCTAGTTTTCTAAAATTAAAACACAGTTTCTGGACCCTAAATCCCTTTCACCTTGGATAGTCTTGACACACAGTCAAGCCAAATCTCTTGTTGACCACACGAGTCAACAACCACTCCCAACTTCACCATTTGTACCAAGTCACCTAAAGGAGTATACTTTAGATACTGAGCATACTCCTATCCAGCCTACCCCCGATCAACCTCTTATTGTTCCTAAAGGGGATCAAGAATTTGAGAGATTCCTTGACCACAACGTTAAGGATCTCCAACATTATCTCACTAGAAGCCAAATGTGAGATCTTTTGAGTAACCCTATTTATGGGATGCCAACTTCTTTGGCTAAAGCGGTAATGATATAAATAGTATCCGCTACCCAACCTATGGTCACTCAGGGCATTGCCTTGACCAGTTACCCAACTATGGCCAATGTTCAAGATTTGGAATCCCCTTCTATCCTTTTTAGCCCTACCTCCATTGGGGTTTTTGTGCCCCCTCAACCGCAAATAATTCAACTAAGTTTGACACCTTTTCAAAACTTGATTGTCTCTATCCCACCCACTCTTGTGCCTATAAACATGAGAGTGGCTACTCATCCTTTAACTAGTGTCGCCACCATCCAATGACCCTTTGCAGCATCTAGTCAAGTGGTGCCCTCCAACTTCATGACACAAGCCCCCGTGGCCTCGACATTGGCCCCTATGATAAACTATCAGTATGTTGTACCTACACAAATGCAACCAAGTATGTCATATACCCCTCCCAATGCCTTCTAGGTACCCTATAACTTAGGGGGTGCCCCTCATGTCAATCCATCTGCTGATCTAATTAAGATGCTAATGGATAAGATGTCCAACCTCGAGACATCTATTTTCAATTTGAAGAATGTTCTTTCATATGAACAAATATGAAATGAACCTTTTCACCCTTTAGTTCCTATTCAACCATACCCTATCCAGTGGGAACTCCAAAAATTTACTCTCTTTTAGAGTAAAGAGGACCCACAACAACATCTACGAGCGTTTAGACACGCTTGCTACCTCATAGCACATGATGATGCATTATTACTTTGCACATTCCCCATGTCACTTTCTGGCGCTGCCCTTGATTGGTATAGCTCTATTACCAGTCATTCTCTCTTTACCTTCACTCAACTCACTTAGTTATTCCTCAACCACTTCTCAATCAACATCACCAAGAAGGTCTCCATCATAGACCTTTATTCCATTAGACAATTCAAGGATGAGTCAATAGCTGACTTCATCACCCGTTGGAGAGGTTTGATCAACCAACTCTCCTTCTCACTACCTCAACTTGAGCTCATTGAGCTCTTTTCAAGAGAATGTTCCAAGCACATTTCATCCACTCTGCGGGTTCAAACTTTCCGCACATTCGATGAAGCTTTCACTATGGTTCGAAAGCTTGAACTCCACACAATCGAAGAAGATAGGATCAAATTGCGTAGCAAAAATACCAATGAAAAATCCAATGACCCTTATTCTTCCAAATCTTCTTCTTCCCACTCCAAGTCCAAGGGATCGACAAATGTTGTGGTCCTTAGGTCATCATCCTCTACCACAACCAACCAATCTGAGCCCTCCACATCGCAAAGCATCACAAGAAAATTCCAACAACAGTATGAACAATGATGATACACTCTAATAGGAGAATCATATGCTTCCATATTGGATAAATTAGTGAAGTAGGGAGTCCTTAACCTCCCTCAAATTTGACTAGTCCAATTTGACCCCTCACGAGCCATCCCTCCATGGTATAAGGAAAATGACTTTTTTAACTATCATCGTGTCAAGGGTCATGACACGGATAATTGTAAAACCCTCAAAAACATTGTTCAAGACATGTTAGACAAAGGGGATCTTGATTTGGATAACCCTAATGTGCTAGCCAACCAAAACATGGATGTTTTTAGGCAACCATTTCCTAACCATCCCCTAAGTTAGAACAATGTTCAGACCATGGCTGATGACCCTCAAGAATGCAACATACGCACAGTTAACATGGTCTTTCCTTTCATTCTTATCCAAGATCTCCCACAATCTGAAGAGGTTAGTCAACCCATTTCTCCACCATAGGTAGAAGAGCCTATTTTACCCATACCACCCCCATGAAACAAAGATCTCCCTTTGCCTCACTCTTTTCATCACGTGGATGAACCCATTTTGCCCATATCACCCCCACGACATCAAACACCTCCTTTACCCATTCTTCTACCTCATGAGGATCCTATATTACATGTTCCTCTTGCCCCCACCTTCCCTCTTCTTCTACCATTGGAAGAAGTTACCATTCATACCCCACACCCTCATGTAGAAGGTGCATTCATCCCTCTACTTCACCCTCTAGAGGAGCCTTCCTCTCCTATTGGTCCTCCATCGATGGAGGATAGTCCTCCATCAACCCCCCTTTCACACGTAAGAGAGTCTACTTTGACCTCTCCCACATTATAGGATTCTTTGATGGCACCAATGTCGGTGGCCCCACCCTCATCCTTCTTATTACCAATGGAGGATCATACTTTCCATGCTCCTAGACCACACATGCAAGGCACAATCATCCCTGCGCTCTATCTGCTTGAAGAGCCAAATTCTCCAATCCCTTCTCCACCAGGAGAAGAACTTGCCACCTCACCCACTTCGGTCGAGGAAGATTCAGTGATGGTTCTCTCTCACCTTTGGCCTGCGATCACTACATCCAATACATTTCCACCCTCGTAATCACCCAAATCCTTCAAATGATTGACTATAAAGCCTCGTACAATGTCATCTAGACCCTTCTCGTGATTAGCAAAAAACTTAGGATTTATCCATTCTAGGAACCTAAAACATGAGGTGTTATGGGAGCGACTTAAGGCTCCTTATCTTACACATCCCACTTCATCTTATACTACTAACCCTTCCATGACAAATCACCCCAAAGTCTCTAACAAGAATCAGGCATCCACTTCTAAATTATCAAAATATCAACCTTCCATGTATGAACCCAAACCCTCATAGGTGTCCACCATGCCAAAATAGATATATCTCTCAGTGTTCACCTGATATCAAACCTCACTCACCCACAAGTGAAGGTAGATTTGAACCTTGCCCCACACAGTAGTGGTCCTTGCACCATGCTAAAGAAGGGTGTTAAACCACATCGGTCTACTCCTCCCCCACCTTCATCATTTCCCTCTATCTTGGGTCCACATCCTTCTACTTTAATAGGAGTGCTCCCTACTCCAACACCTCACAAAAACAAACTACCTCCATTACTCCCTCTACCCATAAAAAACATACTTCCTACAAAAAATTTGACACCTCTCACCAAAAAAGTGTCATCTACATGTGTGGCCACACCACCAACTAAAAAGGTGGTATGAAAAACTCCTCCTATAACTCCTAAATAGAAGTTATCAACCCCTACTACAACAACAAGCACAAAACCATTAGTGGGTTCTTATGTTTTATTGTTACGCTGATTGTTGTAGTATTTTAGCATCGTTTTCCCACCCATTAAACCATACCAACCTCTCGAATCAAAACCATCTTGGTTCGATGACACTCAAATCTGCCTATATCATCACACACTTGGGCACGATACTAAGCATTGTTGTACCCTTAAGGTTATCATTCACCAACACTTGAAAAAAGACACCCTTCTTATTGAGGATTCTTTTGACAAATTACCAACACCATCCCATGCCTCCCAAACCTCTTCACTTGAATCGAGATCCCTACATGAGATTATGATCCCTCTACCACCTTCTCCCCCTTTATTCAAAATTAACACTATTAATGTGGCCATCAGGTCCCAAACCCTAAAGGATAAGGGAAAATAACAAGTTTCTATCCCTTGGACATATCCATTTGTCAAGCCTTCTCAACCACCAAAGCCCAAGATTTCTATCTTGGGCACATCTCAACCAACTTCTTCAGAAGAAATTCGTGACTCCATGGTGAAACAACTTCACCAAACCCCTATGAAGATGTCTTTGTATGACCTAATTCAAAGCTCTTCACAACACCGCTAGGCCTTGATCAAAGTTTTACAAGTAGTAGAGGTCCAACCTAAAGGCCCCCAACCACTGGCTACTTTAGTCAAATCATTACCAACCATTGCCTCCATCACCTTCAGTGATTTTGAGATTCCAAACTATAACCTGGAATATCAAGATCTCGCCCTCTCAAACTAAGCCTATCAGGTAGAAGCTTCGTATGATGCATCCTTGCATCACACTCTTTGTTAAAGAGGAGCTTCAACATATTCTCTCCATCTCATTTATCCAACCCATTGATTATCTACAATGGGTGTCAAGCATTGTCCCTATCACACAAGTAACTGGGGGAATTTGAATTTGTATTGACTATTGTGACCTCAACCTAGCTTGCCCAAAGGATGACTTTCCTTTGCCAAGCATCGACCAAAGCGTGCCTAAGATTTCAAAATCAAAGATTTCATCCTTAAAGAAAACCAACATGTGACCAATATGGAAAGAAGCAAACGAGGCAAGTTTGCTCCTAATTGGCTCGGACCTTATATAATAACGCACAAGTATGGATCAGGCACCTATCGTCTATCTTCTCTTGAAGGCTGGCCAAAACTTGAGCCCCTTAATGCCTTGCATCTATGACCATTTTACTATTAACCAAGTAATCATTCACTTGATGTTTAACTTGAGCTCATCCCTTGAGCAACCCCCGTCATCCTCATTCCTATTCCTTTCAACCCTTTTTTCCTACAAACATTAATTAACCCTTTTTTAAGCATTAATGCTTTATCCTAATAAAAGGGAAACCCCTAAACCTCTATAGTCTAGTCCATGACTAAAAGTTCAATCACAAACAAAAACATAAAACTAGGATGCCTAACAAAATATTAAAAGGTCATAAACTATAAATGTAGACTGCTCCCTCGAAGGACAACTACATTATTATTGTAATTAATAGACTGCTCCCTTGAAGGACAACTATTTAAAGACATCAACATATACAAAACAAAAATATAGACCACTCCCTCAAAGGATGGATATACCCAAATTTTTCTATAAAAACAACACCCTTTCAGAAGCTTCCCACACCGATCAGCTTCACATGACCACAAAACCAAACAACATCCCCAAGTAGACTTCCTGCATTGATCAGTCTACCAAAAAAAATTGACTGACAAACTATTAATTCATGGACTTGCCTATAGTCATTCTTAGGGTCACCTATAAAAGGGGAAAAGTTATCCCTACTAAAAAGGGTTATGCTATCCTCACATATCACATAATCACACCTATTACCCTAAAAAAAACTCAAGGGATTTTGAGCTCACTTAACATCAATTGATTAAAATACTTCTCTAACACAAACCAATGGTCAATGACATAATGCATGAATGGGACTTTTGTTTGAAAAAACCCTATCTATGCTATCATTACGGTCCTTGTCAATGAAAGAGCAACACGCCTTTCACTTCTTACACACCTTCGTCACATGCAACCAAAACATTTTCTAACCAACCCAAACCAAACCAAACCAAACCAAAACATTTTCTAAACCATTAACATAACATCATGATTTATTTAATGCAAATACCAATTTGTGTTATATAAATTATCATATCCCATTCACATTAGTTTCTATGGAAAACAATACACATGGAAACTATCAACCAAACACAATTTATGTCAAGCATATACCATCACCAGTATGGAAATCTACTGAAGCATAAATAAACTCATTTCATTTTTAGCATACACCATCACCAATATGGAAAATTGCTAAGGATAAAAAACCAAATAACCTATGTTATAGCATACACCATTACACAATATGGAAAAGGCTATAACATCGTCATACCCTCATCATTTCAAGCATGTACTATCACACATATGGAAAATGCTAAAAACACTAACATAACCAAAACAACTATCAACCTCTTTCACTCTTCTTCCCTTTTGGGGAGAACTACATTGACCTAAGGCCCTTAAAATAGGGGCTATGTAGGCAGCACTCAGTTGACATGGGGTCTTCTGAAGTTAGCTTGGCCATTTGTTCGTTCATCTACCTAATGGACCAACTATCTAAACCAGCCTAAAATCATGACCAAACAACCATCCCTGCCACTATAGAAGTCACTTTAGACTTCTCATAGGGCACATTAGAGATCATATACATCTCCTTAACCACAACCAACAACACTTAAGATCACTTATATCTCAGCCCGACTCGACCAATGACCTTGGAGATCGTGACTATCTCTGGAGACCACGACCACTTTCGAGACAAATTTGCCTTAGTTGTTTTGATTGAATATGCTACCTCATGAATAGTTAGCAAAATTATACGCACCCCTCACACCTATTGTCAAATTGTAACCAAGTTGATCCCCAATATTTATGACATTTTCATGTTTTTCAGGAGCACTTCCTAGCCCAGGATACTTGGAACACGACGCCCATTGGAGCTATAGCTTTGATCGATCTAACCCAATTAGCTACCACTAATAATTGGGGACTGGTTACTTTGATTTTAATCCTCCTCAACCATTAGAGCTATAGCTTTGATCGTTTAACCCAATCAGCTACCACTAATAAGCTGGGGACCAATTACTTCAATTTTAGTGCTCCTCAACCTTGCCTGTGACAATTTGACCTGCCTATCAAGTGAAGTGGTATACACACAATCTCAACTATTGCAGCAATCACACTCCAACCTCATCCTACACATCCACTGTCTATCAAATTGGCACCCAATCTTAGATTATCTTCTCTCAATTCCCACTTTGAGGGGAATACCTCATCCCATACCTAGGGCAACCTACATCTATTTTTGTCTTGTAGTTCGTCAAAACAAACCATAAGAAAAAAGGGGCAAAATGTAGACACCAATATTGTGTCAACCCCCCTTGGTCCCCTTCTAAACATCAACACTCCTAACCCACACTTACACATGTTATTAATTTAAAATAAACTACTTATTTTGAATTAATGACCTCACCTTGGATTCCTCACCTAGACACCTCACCCTAAGACCATTTTTTAACCTATGAGTCATCCTGAGATTAGGTCCTCCAAATCCTAACTACCCATGACCTATTCTCACTCCCTATTAACTCCCTAACCAACTCTCATGCCTCATAAACTCGTGTTTTGACCGTTCTCTAATGAAAAAAACACTTGGTGGGTAGAGAAATAGGCAAAGAGCTAAAAATAGCCCTTTTACCCATTCTTTCTCCATCAACGTCGGTCAACGGTCATTCGATGCCAGTGGGATCATTGACATTAGTTACATAACCTGGGCTCTAAGCATTGAGCTGCCCCCTCACCTTTTGGCTGATTGACGCACACACTCTAAGACCAATCATCAAAATTCAACTATCACTCCCCTAGCTACCGAAGCTCTGCATAAGTCACTCCAAACACTAGATTGAAACTTTGTATGAGGACCTCAACATCAGCCACAATAGGAATAAGCATTTTGACACCTATGGTTCTTCATCTAATAGAGCTAAGTATTCTGTCTCATTTCAGTATTTTAGAATACATTGGTAATTAGTTTCCATTTGATATTTCTAACTACTGTTGAGAGACCCAAATTCTTCCATGGAGAGGTTGAAAGGCCTTCCCCTTATTCTTACTCTCTTTTCACACCTACCCTCTACCTTTGCCCTTCCTTAGATGTTTTTCACCTTCTCACAACCCTGCACAAACCTTTAAATTTCCACAGACTCTTCTGTCCATCACATAAATACTCCAAAACCCATCCAAGTCCCACTGCCCCTATCGACATCAGCAATGAAATCGATGTCGGCATTATTTTCTTACCAACCTTAACAGACAAATTGACGTCAGTGATTGTGCAAACTAGAAAACTTATCCAAATAGCCCATAGACCAAACAAAACCTTTGGATAACTTTCTGTAACATTCTAAGACTCGCGGACTATAGGGAATAGGTACACAACATTCTACCTTTCCATTTCTTTAAGTCTTTTATCATTTCTTTTTATACAAAACTCTTTTCTTTAAATAGTGGACTGTCATCCCTTAGGGAGCTTTACGCTTCCGAGACTGAGCATGTAGCTTGGCAGTCCACCATATCCTCCTCTAATATTTTCCTTGTTTGAGTTTCTTTCTTATTGCAGGTGTTTCCTCCATAGCCAAAGAGGAGCTCCCACAAAGATTGGATACGGTGTGCACTAAATCTAGGTAACGTCAAACCCCAACCTATTAACCTTAGTTTCTTTCTTCTGAATGTAATTAGTGAAAACTTAGAGAAATAGTTTCCTACCAATATATCCAATATGCAATACTAAATTATTCTTAATAGGCTTAGTTCATACCATTAGTCCTTAGGTATATCTTTATTTATATTAAGTTCATAGATTGTAACATAATAATATGGATAGAACTAGACCATCCTCATGAGGATAATTTATTTTGAATTCTAATCTTAATATATCTTTTTCCCTTAATTTGTCATTTTATAAACTTATTTTAACTTATTCGATTTATCCTTTGGGATTTTTAATATAAGACCTTGGATAAGATAAGGTATTCCTCATAAAAATTTCTTTATTTCTCCTTTATGAGTTGCAGTTTAGGACTTCAGATATGACCAAGCTTGCTTCATAAAGTTTTTAAAACTTGAAAACTATATTTAATTAAGTGTTTTCTCTAAAGGATTAAGGCAATGGTTTAAGGATCATGATTTCATACCTCAAATCAATTATTTTATTTTGTGGTAACAAATTTAAACAAAACTATTTTTTCAAGTCTCCCTACACTTACATTATTTCTTATGATATAAAATCATGTTTTCCTATCATTGTATCCCTTTCACATTTTCACATTTTTTATAATTTAAGGTAACACAATCATTCCATGTTTAATCTCCTCATTTATATTCATTCCAATTTGGGCACACCAAGGTCAATTTCATTATAGAATTCTTATCTAACATACAAGTACAAGAGTCTTAGACACCATGCTCTCTAAGTTATTTTCTTAGATATCAATTCTAAGTTTCCTAGAAAAAGTTTTTTGTAAAAACCATGTTTGGTTTTCTGAATCCGTATAGAGGAGGAATAGAAAAGACAATAAAAAAGTTAAAAGTAAGATCATTTAAAAATGAAATGCAATGATAAAAAGGCATCTATAAAGTCAAGAGTTAAATTCACACCAAAAGATGTGATCATCAAGCACATCTCCTATTTTAGTTGAATCTCAAACTCCACAATTATCCTCATGATAGAGTTGAGGTCCATTGGGGTGAGGTAGGCTAGTAGATTGTCTTAAAATTATCTATAGTGATAACTAATTTCACATGAAAGTACCTAATCTTCATATTAGATCAACAACTTTGTAAGAGGTTTTGAGGAACGAGGAATGAATTGTAAGAAGGTGGTACATTTTAATTTTCATGCATATATCCTTTATGGGATGATATTTATACTTCACTAGATAAACCAAATTTGTTTAGTCAAGGTAAGTTCTTTAAATTTCTTAATGTTAAAATTATTCTTGTCTTTCCAACTTGATTTTAGTGTCTTGATTTTGATAAATATTTTCTACCTTGGCATCAACTACATTTCTCCCTCTACCCATTTCATATCCTCCCTTGATAGGCAAGTTTTATTTCTAGATCTATTTCCCGACTTATATATTTCCTCTTCTTCATCTCTTTTAAGACATGCTCATAATAAGATTGTTTTGGTTTACTCCATCTTAAAAACAAAATATGCATCTTTGAGTGACTATGCATTATATTTTTAAATAACTACCTTATCCTTGTCGTATTTCCTTGGTTTTATTTTCATAAGTAAATTTGTTGCTCTTTTTGCAGATAATTTCAATCCATTTCTCCATTCAATTTTTCCATTGTTAAATGAGTTTGAATTGTTAATTATCATTCATCAATGATCTTTTACTTTACATTTATTTTTCCATCTTTGTTTAAGTATGGTTTGTTACTTATTTTACATTGATGTTGAATCTACTATTTTAGTTACATTCATCCTTAGTTTGATTTGGTTTGTTATTTTTATTACTTAAAGTACACTTATTTGAGTTTATCAATCATTTAGTAGCCTTGGTTTTGGTTATCTGATTTACTCTCATTTTATCCATTGCTACTTGGTATTTTGGTTCTAACCTAACATTTATCACCTTAGCTTACAAGTTGTCCAAGTGACTTATTTACTTATGCAAAGTTCATTTATTATGATTTCCATGCAATTGATTATTTTTATCTTTAATTTTTGTATCCTTAGGGTTTTTCCAAAGTAGTTAATAGACCCTCATAATCAAGACTAAAACTATAAAAGACAACCATTTAATGATAAAGGTATGTATATTATACTTTAAAATTATTAAAATTATTTCCTTACTGTCATTTAAATTTATGTTTTATGCTATAATTTATTAGCTTAGTGTTTTATATTGCTATGTTATTTCTTGAAGAACCATCCCATGTTATAATTATGTGACAGTGATGAGCTTTGATTGGGGCATATGTATACACACAATATTTTTTTAAATTTATCATTTATTTATGATTTCTCTCTTAAAAGAACCTATTGAGTCTCAATCTCTTTGAGTCCATGCCTTAAAGGGTGAATCGATAAAGGGGTTGACATGCCTTTGTTTCTTCATAGGATTGTTGGCCCCTATACCACTACCTAAAACCACTACAAGCTACCTTTATCCAATTACCAAATCAATAAAAACCCACTTATACACTTTTATAAGTAATTCACTATCTAAAATATCCCCTACATAAGTAATATCCATTTTTCTTCATTTTTATACTATGACAACCTGGTTGACCTTGTTTAAACTTGATGTAAGCTATGGATCTTTGTCATCCTAGTCAACCAAGTTCGAGGCCTAATGTCTCTATTTTTTTACAAACAAGGTTGACATAGCCAACCTTGTTGGCTAAATCTTGAGAGATTTTAGGGTATATATTTGGCTATAAATACCATACTAAATTAATTTTTAAAGAGAGGATCATTCAATTGTGCATCATCACAACTCACAAATCTTCTTAGAATATCATTTTAAGGTTTCATTGCTTAGGTTTTTGCCTTGGAGTAGTAGCACTTGTCTTGTGGAGGTATTGGATGCATAGAAGAAATATGTTAGCCTAGAGATGGTTTATCCTTATGATTCTTACAAATCATAACAATCCATTTCAAAGCACCATTGGCTAAGGGAGAGAGTTAGACATGACAGGTTCAATTGAACAAGGTATGTATATTTCCAATCCTTCATATTTTGATAAGTAGACATTTTAGAAACTAATGGATTGAATTTTATCTCTCCTTTCTTAGATTACTTCTATACTATCTTGAATATAATTATCTTTACTTGTTTATTATCTTCCCTATTTGTGCTACAAGATTTGGTGATCACTAGATTATCTTGTATGTTTATTTACTATATTAGCTTATATATTTGTTTAGTAGATTAGCTAATTTTTATTTATCACAATATAAGACTTAACTATGGTTATTACATGATGAAATTTGACTAGAGGCCTTGGAAACCTTTCATTTATTATTGTGTAGTAAGTTACCCTTATTAGGTATAGTAGATCAATAATTGGTCTTGACCCTGATATAACAAACTATTGTTAGGAAAATTATTAGGTGATTAGCTTCTCAAGCTTGGATATTACTAAGTATAATAACTTATAGATCTATCTTATTTCATTTACATACAAATTTTACTTAAAATATGGTATAAATAGACCCAATATTATGAGTACAAAGTCCCAATTTATGAATTTAAATCCAGTTATGTCCAAAGTTTCTAAAATGATTAAGTTTAAAGGTAGCTTAATATAAAACCTTAGTCATTCTAGTTTGAAAAGGAGAAGCCATGGACGAAATTGCTAAAGAAAAGGTCATGATATCTTATAATAGTTAGATAAATTTCATAAATCTAAGACAAAATGGCCTAGAAACAAAAATTTGACTGTAGTTTAAACATAATATGAAAGAGACCAAGACTTATCAAATTTTAGGCAAATTCAAATAGTTGTATCAATGAAGCCCTAAATATAATATTTTTATACCAAGCACATAAGATGGATATTTAAATTTAGACTTGGCTAAAATAATAAAACCAACACAGTATCTAGGTTGCAACTACTCAAAGATCCTTTCAATGGGATCAATATATAAAACAAACCTAGACTTGATTAAATCAAAAGACTAGAATCCTTATCAAAAGAGGTTCCATGATTTTAGTGATTAAATTATGGAATTTTATATAATAAAAAATAACTAGTATATAATCAAATAAGTCTTATTATATTATAATAATGGAAATGGATCACAACTATTAGAGCTTATCTAATAATCGGTCCCTTTTCCATGAATACATACTCAATTATACACATTATTATATATAAAAAAAAATTGATACATGTTAATTATGGGATTGGTGGGCCCACACCCATCTAAGACACAAGTGATGGTTATAGTCCCATGGATCCATTTTCCCAATCCACTAATTTTAGTCCCCATGTATCCACTTCACTAATCCACTAAATCTATGTCCCTAATTATGGGTAGCATGATCACTAGTAAGATTTAAGCTTCATTTTCTCCAATAAGAATACATTCACTTAAACCATTACACCATAACCCAGATGACAACTCTATAACAATTTTTTTAATTTGATATGGTAAAAATCCTAGTTTTACAAGGACCAAGAATTAGAGTATATAAAAGTGTAGTAAACAAGAGCAAGCCCCATAGGCTGAAAGACAAAAAACAAAAAACAAAAAACAACATGATTAGCTAACTAACCATGAGGAGGGCAAACCAAAAGCAAAGTAAATAGAAAAATTATTCTATGAGGGGGAATCCCTTCATAGGTATATTCATTTCCTTAATCACCTTCTCCTGCATGACCTATGTTTTCTTTGTGATTTTGGCCCTAGTTTTATTTATGGGGCCTTCTACATCTTCCTTAGGTAGGATCATCCTGGGTCTTTTCCGCATATGTTCCTTCACAAGGGTATTCTTGGTGGGGGTTATTTAGGGGAGCTTAGGGGAAGAAGTCTCTGTCTCCATGATATGTTTACTTCAGGGAGATCTCTTCAACCTTTACTATTTGAGTGAAAGATTGAATCATTTTGGCAACCTTCTTGTTCATGGAATTCCAATCTTAGATTAAACTTGCTAAACACATCCCTACCTCATGAAGTTTTTTATTAAACCTTTCCAACTAATCATTATTGGTTTTAATTACTTTTG
>JARHVA010003084.1:182500-232500 GCA_037957365.1 Torreya grandis
GGAAAGATCTATTTGTATTGTTCACCTTAGAGGACCAACTCTCTATTACTTCCTTGGAGGAAAAGTGTATTGTAAAGTGTCACCTTAGGCTTATTAAAATTTCTATATTTGTTTTATGTATAGATAAATATATAGATAAGGGATCTTTCCTTGATGGCCCAATTCTACTCCTGAACATCCTCATTCATGGGTGTGTCAATGATAGGCATTTCTTCTTACCTTTGGTGATAATTATTTTTGGTTATGTTGTTTTGACCCTCTTTGGAAATGATTTCTTATTTATGTTATATGAAGATACACTCCAAAATATTTACTAAAGAGTAGTTGGTACCCCTCCAACAGAAATCTACCATGGAGTAAAGGAGGGAAAGAGGAGTCCAAAGGCTCCCAGATTTAACCATGGATGATAAAGATAGAATCAAGAGTTATGTTGTAAATTAAAACTTATGTTGTGTATTCATTAAGCAAAATAGAAAAAAGGGTTCTGCTCTCATGTAGCTCATTCAAGAAAAAATTGAATAGACCTAGGTCTCATACTTAGTTGGTTTTATCCATTTGGGTTTTGATAAGCATGTCTACCATAATTATTTGTATATGGATTTATGGTCCACAAATGTCTCCATGATTTCCTTTGGTAGGTTTTGAATAGATTGATTGATAGTTATGTTTGACCTCATAATCTATCTTTTTTATATTACACTATCTTTCATACATTCTATTACAATGCATACGATTACAAGATGCAAGTTATAATGTAATCACTCTATCCAAGGATTGCAGTAGACTGTCATAAATTTTTCATCCTATTATTAACTTAATATAAATATATTTTTTCTACCAATCAAAATAAAATTACAAAAATAAAAAAGGGCTTAATTTTTGTCGTTGTTAGAAATGTTGGAAACTTTGTAATAAGGGCCTTTAGTTAAACATAAAAACTAGATAAAGTCTATGAGGATGATTGAAATGACCTTTGGCTAGCTAAACGGTCTTTAGAAAGAAGGATCTTATGCAAAAGAATTCTTTGTAAAAGATTTTTACCATTTCTGAAGAGTGGAATTGATGGAGAAGAAATGGAGACACTAAAGTCGATTGGTGAATGATTATAATGGCTGCCCAAACATAGATATGAGGGGAATTTGGGCCTTGAAGATATTTGGTCAAATATGAGGAGGATGAATATTCTTGTGTCAGTAGTAAAGGCGTGTCAAAAAATCTCCTACAATTATTATTCAACACAATATGTGAAAAATCCAAGATAATAACCATGAGATTTACCTCTCAACGCATTTGAGATAAATATATTTAATATATATTTACCTATAATTATCACTTACCTCAAAACATTATATTTTTGCCTAACATAATTTATTAAATATCAAACATTCACCAAATTCATATGATTTCTATCACAATTTGATAACTATTCACCTATGTTATGTTTGACAATGGCTTGAGAATTTGTTTACCCTTATACATCATATATATTTTTACAATCCTTAAAAAATGCCCTGACCCCAAGCTAAGATCTTCCTCAAGGTCCTCAGTGTAGGACCCATCTAGTGTAACCTCCCTATCCTAAAGGGTCTCATCATGTTTTACTGGTAACAAGTTAAGGCCCTAGTGTATGATGGGATTAACTTCATTGATTTTGTGTGTGAAAGCAATACTCTCTATGGATTTTAGGAGGTAATAAGGAAGGCTGATTTTTTAACACTAAAAATGGTTCAACAAAAGAAAGTGATGGGAAAAAATGAAGGTATGCTTACCTTCAAGTGTAAGATACTTCATTATTTGGAATTAGACTTCAAGCCATTGGTGCAAAATATTTGAGTGAGGAAACCCCTTTTTATCTATGTTAATGAACTCATTGGTTCAAAAAAACCTTTATAGGAGTTCCTATTTATTCTATTAATCTTTGAATTATTTTTTTCTTTCACATGACATTCCTATGGCTTCCCTAATTATCTCTTATGTTATCAAGATTCTAATGCCTATTACTTCCATAACCCTCTTGTTCCACACTACAATAGATTATTTTGATAAGTCAACATCATGGTCATTTACCCTCAACATAAATTATCTGAGGCCTCCTCCATGAAGCTTCTTCCAAACCTTCTTCATGCTTCTAACTTCTGAGTAGGAAGTCAGTTCAATAGGGTCCCTATCTCCACCCATCTAAATAGTAGCTAGAGAGTCAAAGGTGGAATTTTCCAAACCATGGTAAGGCTTAGAGATAACAAATTGAAATAAAATTGTAGTACACAATTTCTCCCACCCTTTGTAATTAATTCTCCTCATGATGGTGGGTCATGATTTTTGAAATCCTTTGATTGAGAACTAAAGTTCACATGTGTGGTAGCCATGTCATCATCCTATCCAAAAGTGAATTTATTTTGAATAGATAATATGAAATTTTTAGGGACTGGAATCCATTATACCAAGTAGATAAAAGAGGGATTCCTACTCTAATATTAGCAAGTAAGTTTGCCAACCCATTTCCTTCACAATATGTGTGAATGATGAGTGTGTTATATGCATCAATCTCTAATTAACATCAGCTACTATGGATTTTATTTTGGGAAGGGGTAGTTTAGCCTTCTAAATCATTGAGGATATTGAGGGAATCCCCTTCAACAATAATTCTATCCATCTTGAGACTAGAAGTAAGTTGAATGCCCTAGAGTACCACCTTGGCTTTAGTCACATGGTTTGTCTAAATTCCTAGAGGGCCTACATTCATAGTGATAAGCTTTCAATCCAAATTCCATATGGCTCCTCCCAACTTTCAAATCTTAGATTTACTTTTGAGGCTCCATAAAAGTTGAGCTTAACCCAATCTTCAGGTGGAGGCTTCCACCTAACATATTTGCATACCAAGTCTTTAGAAGGAAACCTAATTTTCTATACTACCTCCCAGTTTATGAAAATTGATTGTTCAGATGTAGATCCTAGGATTTTGTTAGCGGGAGGGAAAGATATCCAATTCTCATTGATGGCATGACAAAGATAGAGGAAGACCTCTTTTGGCTAGTGTCTTTTATTTGAGAAAAAATTATCATTTTAGGCTTTCCAAATACTCCAAAATTAGTGTGAGAGGGAAAGGTTCCATAGGAAAGATAGGGATAGAAGGCTCCAAAGAGGTTTCCATTACTTTATGAGATCAATAATGTTGTATAGTTTAACCCATGAGAGATTGAATTTGTTAAAAATCTAGTCAAATAGACATGAGCTGAATGGGCATGATAAAAACAAATGATGGATCGAGTCCTCATCTTCCTTACATAATAGGCATCGGATAAGGAAAATGAATCATCTTTTTGCCAAGTTGTCCATAGTTAGGATATTATCTTAAGTAGCTAACCAAATAAAAAATTTACCTTAAGAATCATGTGTTTTATCTATAAATCTTTCTAATGGTTTTATTCATCCTCCAGATTTAGATTAGTAGTGTGTCCTATAAAGAGTGAGTACTTTCCACTATCTTCATCTACCCACAAAAATGATCATCCTTACGAACATGGGGATCTGAACCTATTTGATGGAAGAATTGAGATTTTAAATCACTTGAGCTTCTTTAGTAGTGTAACCTTCTATGGGGAGGACTTTCCAAGCCTTTGATCCCTCATTCTCATCCCAATAGTCTTTGACTTTAGTACTCCATATTTCCTTAAAGCCCACACATAAATCAACCTAAATACCTTATGAAGAGAGGGTGGTGGTGGACATCCAGGCATCCTCCCAAAAATTAATTTTCTCCCCATCTTTGATTTTCTATGTAATTATTTTTAGTAATAGGTCCTTATAGCTATTGATGGCTTTCCAAAAGGTAGATCCATCAGCTACGCCTTCTTCCTAGAGAAGGTAGTCTTAGACCCTTCTAGGTATTTGGACTTGACTATTCTATCCCATTATGTATCTTATTTCATAAGCTTTCATCCTATTTTTACTAGTAGGGTCTAGTTCATGGACTTAATACTTTTGATTCCTAATCTCCCATTTCCTTTAGGTAGGTATGTTTTTTTCCAAGAGACCAAGTGAAACCTAAAGCCGTCCTTGGTACCCCTCCATAAGAACTTTTTTTGAATTTTTTTTAATCTTTGTTACCACCTTGTTGGGTATCTAATAGACTAAAATTAAGTATACTGAGACACTTTGAATCAAAGCTTTAAGTAACTAAAATTTTTCCACCTGTGTAAGGAGGTGTCCTTTCCACCTTGTAATATTTCTTTGAATTCTATTGATGAGGGCATTATAGAGATTAGATTTCATTTCGCCTTCAAATAGTGTAATGCCTAAATATGTTTTGATAATTGACTCACCTAACATTCCATAAATTTTTTAATCTTTTTCTGTAGGATCACATGAGTATTGATGAAGAAAAGGGAACTCTTATAGAAGTTTATGAACTAGTTAGAGATAGATTCATAGTTTTTGAAAATGGATTTTAGTTGTCTATCTTTCTCCATCGAATATTCTCCTAAGATGATCATGTCATCTAAAAATTATTTATGGGTGACTGGTTTGGTGTTAAGCACTACTGAAATGCCTTTGATCAAACCTTACATATGAGATTTCAATAAACTTCTCACCAAGGTTTCTACCATTATGATGAAAAGATAGGGGAAATAGGGTCCCCTTATCTTAGACCTATAGAAGCTGAGAAAATCCCTTTAGAAACTCCATTCAAGATTATGGAGAGTTTAAGATTAGCTATGCAGTTTCATTTGATTTTTCTCAAATCCTAATTTCTTAAGGATCTTCATTAAGAAATTCTAGGAGACTTAATCATATGCTTTGTTCATGTCCATTTTAACAAACATACCTTGTCTTGGGGATTTGGAGATAGAGTGGATGGCTTCATTTACAAAGATGATTCCATCTTTTATTTATCTTTTGTCCATGAATACCTCTTGTTATACCCCAATAACTTTATCTAGGTGGTGTTACATTTTTTTCACCAAAATGACCCAAAAAAATTTGTAAGTTGTATTAAATAGGCTGATTGGGTGGAATTAATATAGATTGTTTACTCCTATATTTTTTGGAATAAGGACCAAAAAATTATTGTTCATTTCTCTTAGAATAGTTCTAGATTGGAAGAACTCACTTGCTGCTACCTCAACTTTGATGTGGACAATATCCCAAAAAATTTGAAAAAACAATGGGAGAAGCCATTATGACCATGGGCCTTGAATCCATCCATTGAAAACACAACATTTTTACCTCTTCTATCAATGGGGTTTTGGTAAGAGTAGCATTATCAAAATAAAAAATAACCTTATTAAAGTTATTCAAAGTACTGTCCACCAGCTATTCATCAAAAGGACCTTCTTCTGTGATTAGATTTTTGAATAAATTTATTGTGTGGAAAGATATCTCCTCATCTTATTTACTAAGATTGACATTGTCCATTTTCAATTGAGTTATTCTATTCATGTTTCTATGACTAGTCACCGAGTGATGGAAAAACTTGGTATTTCTATGCCCTTTCTTCACCTAAGTCCACTTGGATTTTTATCATTAATAAGTCTCTTCCCTTGCCTCTAAGTTATGGATTTGGAACATAATATCTTTTTCCCTTTGGTAGATCTATTCATTATTACTTTCCAAATCTAAAATTTCTGTAATTACCATTAATTCCTCCCCCAATACCCTTTTTTTAGTAAAATGTCACCAAAGACTTCCTTGTTCCATATTTTTATCTTTACCTTGAGGAAATTTATTTTTTTGGTCATAATATACATATTAGTACTTGATAATGGTTCTTTCCACCATTCCTTTAGAGATTCGATCAAGTTTGGGTGGTTGAGACACATGCTTTCAAATCTAAAAGGAATGTTATTTGGTGTTGGTATTTTTTCTCCTTCAAAAATTAGGGGGTTGTGGTAAAAACAAATTCTAGGTAATGAGGAGAGACTTCTAGAGAATTAGATGTCACAATTTTAATAGATCAGGACCCTATTCAAGTGTACCTAAATTAGATTATCTCCCATCCTCATATTAGACCAAGTGAATGGGTTGAATTTTAAGTCCACATCTACAAGACCTACTCTTGAGATGAAATCATTAAAATATATCATGCTTTCCATGAGGTCTATTAGTTCCCCTCTTTTTCCCCTAGGAATAAGTAAGGTATTAAAGTTACCAGATACAATCCAGTTCCATCTTTCATAGGCTCTCTAGAAAGAGAGGAGGTCTTACCATAGCCTCTTCTAAGCATTTTTGGAGTTTAGGGCATAAAATTTGGATAGAATCCATTCCTCATTTCTATTTAAATCTCTAAATATAATAAAAATCTGATCACTAGTCTTCTAAAGTAGAACATCTTCTAGATTTTCTAGATTCCAAAAGACTTCAAGACCCCTCAAGGCTCATTTGAAATCTGAGACAACTACACATACCTTCCTTCAGATTTATTAACACATAAACTTAATGAATTTTCTAACATTTTAATTTATTAGATAATTAAAACTATTGGGTCAATTTTCTTTATAATACTACAGAGGGTCTTCTACGTTATGGGGTTGTTTAATCCTCTAACATTCCATATTAGAATCTTCATTTCTTATCCCTAGTTATTTTGAGGGTTTGATAAGAACCCTTTGTAATTTATTTTAATATTTAAATATTTCAAGTGACCATTTGGGGTGATCTACCAAATGGTTTTGGGATGATTCCAATATTAGCTTTCTTTCTCCCTTTTCCATTATTGGAAATTTTGGTCAACCCCTCATCCTAGATTGCATTTGGGGTTGGTGATTTATTCAAAGAGCATTATCCCTTATATTTGGGGGGATATAAAATATTTATAGGGGAATATATTAGATCATCTTCACATAAAGGCTTATTTTCATTATTCAAGGCAATAAAGAGTGAAATTTTATGAAATCTTGAGCTGCCTTTGAGAAGGTTTCAAGTTTCAATGGATATTATGAACCCAAAGGATGATCCAACAAGGGTGGTTGGGGGATATTAAGGGAAAATTTTAGGGAATATGAAGGGGTAAAAGGGGGAGAAACCTCTAAGTATGGGCTCTACTATGGGGTCAACAAGGCTCAAACAACTAGGAAGAGAGGAAGTACACTTGGGGGATAACCAAAACCATTTACACTTGAAGGGTGGGCATGGGGGGAGGTGAATGGTAGATAAGGATTGGGAAATTCCTCTAGTAGGGGAGTAGGTCATCTTGAGGATTTGATTCTAAAAACAAATCAAGAAGAGTGAAAGATTTTTTCAAATAAATACTTGTTAGGGATCTTAAAATTGGAACACTTGGTGAAGCTTTAGGTGTTATGATCTTTAAAGGTTGGTCAACTTTTCATTTTGACTATGGTGCAACTTTCTAGGTCCATGCATGCTTGGGAGTTATAAGCACCTAATTATTCTTTAGGTAGTCTTTCTTAATATGGCTTAGGATGTTGCATCTCAAGCAAATAATAGCTTTTTTCTCATACACAATCTATTTTGTCCATTTTCCATACTTAAAACTTTATTTTGATCTTGTGGAGAAGTGGTTTATCTATTATTAGGAAGACATGTACCTAGGTCAAAACCATCCTTCAGTGAGAAAGGGTGATCAGATCGATAGCGATGGCTTGTCCTAGAGCTCTTGTTATTCCCATAATAACTTATGAGTTCCAATATTCTAGGGGAAGTCCTAGGAGAAGGACCCAGATTGGGACATCATCCATGGCAGATTTGTTAAGGTTTGATCTATCCTTTTACTTCCTTATAGACACACTCATTTTTCCTATAAACAAAGGTCCTTCAAAGTGAACCTTAATGCAGTCTTCTTGTAAAGAGAAATTAACCAAGAAAAAATATTTGTCTAAGATGACCGCCTCCAAGTGTCCTTTGGGTTTCCATTTTAAGTTGGATCAACTATGAAAGGAATCTATATTTATCCATAATCCATTCACCCTTAAAAAAAAATATTTAACCAATTCCATCATAGGATCAAGAAAAATAACACAAACCTCATTATTTTCTACCATTGGGAAGATTTGGAGGTCTGACTATTCTTGGCCCACCAAGCTTTTACCTTTAAATCTATCTACACAAGATAGTGGAGGAACATTGGGGAAATGCGATCCATTTATAACATGTTGTTTTTCAAGTTTATCAGCTAACATCTAAGGAAAATATGACTCTTTTAGGCCTTTTTCTACCATGGGAATCCCATGATGAGTGTCACATGGCATAGCATTGACTTTTGAGTAGTCATTGTTATTCAGATTACTATGTCTTGGCTTCATGATAGAGTCTTTAGAGACATTCTAGTTTTCTTTCTCAAACAAAAATTCAAAATGATGAGGATCTTCTATCTCTTTTCCTCCACCCTCCTTGCTCTTCATTTTGTGTAATATTTACTCTATAACAACTTAACATCTTGTATTTTCATTATAAATTTCAATATCATTTAATAAACAATACAATAAAAAAATATTTTTTAATGTCTAATAGTAAACATAAGAGGTTAATAGGATCAAAGACTAAATTAGATCACTGGATGACTATATTTTATCAAAATTCATTCATTTTTTGGTGGACCATATCAAATGTAAGGTGAAATTATGGATAAATCATCAAAAATCTAAATGCATGTAATAATTATAAATATTATATTTAATTTTTATTCCTTATAATAAGAACTATACTAACATTTTAAATACAATGTTGAATAAATAAAGATCATTAAAATAATTCATGACAAGTAGGGTTGACCATCAAATTTAGTCCTTTAGTAGGCCTACAAGAAAAGTACATTTCAAATTATATATATATATATATATATATATATATATATATATATATAACATAAAGCACAAGAGTTAGGTTCTTGAGATCTTTTTCCTGATAATTTGTGACCATTGAGTAGAATCATTGTCTCATTTGTACATTTGAAATTTAGGTTGAAGAAAGGAGTTTGAAAGAACCATGAAGCACACAATTATGCTAAAGACTCTTAAAAAGGTCATCTTTATGTTGGCTCATCTCTTTAATGAATAGAGTTACACAGTTTTTATCCTCATAATGAATAATATCTCATATAGCCTTGATTTCTTCTAAAGAGGTAGTCAAAGTTGCTATGAATCTCATAATACATTGGACACCTAAATACAAAATTCTCCTATCAAACTAGTTCATTATTTTAAAGTTTATCTATGCATTGATTTGCATTGACTCTATGAAAATATAATGAGAGCATACCCACAATTAACTAAATTAAATCTCAAACCAAAATAGAGCTTAGTGTACTTGGGAGTAATAATAAATTGATATTCTATTTGAATACAATGCTCTATATAATAATCAATTTTTTTTACAATGGTTTTATCCAAGTGGATTTTATGTAATATTTGTAAATATCATATCTAATTCCTCTATAGATATTTTTTTCTTGTGACATCAATTCATATATAAACTTACCCAAAGCAAATCTCAAACCAAAATAGAGCTTAGTGTACTTTGGGAGTAACAATACATTGATATTCTACTTGAAGATAGTTCTCTATGTAATGATTTTTTTTTCTTGACAATGGTTTTAATAGTTCTATCCAAGTTGATTTTATGTAGGTTTATAAATATCATATCTAATGCATTTATGGATATGTTTTTTATATAGAGGCATTACACCAGTAAAGTGGTATAAATCATGTGTGATCATACAAGGGGTAATTTTTAATTATAATTTTACACTAGTATAGTGGTAAAAATAAGGTTATTAATATAACAAGGATTCCCAAGTATAAGAGGATATGGTGGTAAATTAAAAAAATTAAAGGTAATATTAATAATCCTTTGATCACATGTGATATGAACCTTTTTTTATAAATTTAAATACCCATGTGTTTTTCAATGCATAGGGAACATTGATAGAAATGTTATCATGAAGTAGTCAATTGATATCATTATGAATTTCATGTTATAAACATGTATATTGAGCATACCAAGTGTTTTTGATCCTTTATTCATATAACTTCATAGATGATTTAAGGCCATTGAATGAATATCTATTATGCCCACTTGTATATTTCATACATCTTAATCTATTAAGTAACATCACTACATGGATAACTATTGAAATATGAAGGGGATGGGTTCCACATTCAACAAAAATAAATTTAAACATAATTGACTATTTTTCTCACAATTTTTTGGATAAAATTGAAATAATAACCCTATCAACCAGATCCCAACTATTACTATGAAGTATAGGTCCCCAAATATCACAACCCTACAGTATTATTGGTGATACTAAAATTTGGAAGATATAATTTTCCTTTGGCATCTTGGAATTGAAGTTGTAAATATTGTCTTTCAAGTATACTAACTACAACATACACCTTACTTAATATCTCTTTTGTAACAAATAACATATTTAAGGGACAACCTATAAAAGGTATGCCAAGATAAGTGTAAGATAAAATAACTTCAACCAAACTTATTTTGTAAATGAGATTAGTTTCTTGTAGTTTTTATGTGGTTGTTTGATGGTGTAACATTATTACCAAGTATGATCATAATGGGTGACAATTCATTTTTTAAATTATTGAAGTGAATAATAATAGTTAAAAAAATTAATCCAATCACAATTTAAAAATATAGTATGAATGACAAGCTTATAAAATTTTATACAATAAATCCTTTCATTCAATAATAGGGTATAAAGTTGTAAATAATAAACACACATTTATTAGTAATGTTATTTTGGAAGCAAAAGATCCAATTCTGCGATGGCAAGGAAAGAATGTCCTTATTTATTTTTTGTTACTATAATTCTATTTGTGATTGATGTTTATAAAATCATGGGTTTTCTTGTTTCAAATTATGCTTCTCTACATCTTTTCTAGATTTGGTCTTGTTTGGGATTTCCTAGCAACCACTACCATAAGTTTAGGGGCCCTGAAGGGTTTGAGATGTTTCTAATTTTTTAATTTGTTATACTTTTTTAAATATATTGATTTACTAAGTGAAGACACCATGGATGTAAATGTTGACTTTGATATGGAAAGAATAAATATATAATATGCTTCATTTAGATCCAAAAAATCCCTTGGGTGCTTAGCTACAGATCTTTAAAATCTAAAGAATACCCTTGATAATGGTTGCAAAATATTTTGTGTAGTTTTAAAAAATAATTTTATTGGGTTTTAGCTATTCAAGTGTTTATTATTCTATGTATACATTCAATTCTCACCACTTATATGTCAAAATTGTAAGTCTAAATAACTTCCCATAATAATGCACAAACTAGAACAAAACCATTGAAACAATTTAATTCATTTACACATGTCACAAATAATTTTTGATTCATGACAATATGTCCCTAATTGGGGAATTACCATGTATGAAATCATCAGCCCCTTATAATTCATTTCTAGTCAAATTATGACCTAGTAAATTAATGTTTTTGACTAATAGTACATGGTAAATAATCAAATTCTAAGAGTTACAAAAAGCCTAACCAGATTCACTTAAATAATTAAATGCTTAAGTGAAAAATCCATATCAAATTAGTTAATATCTAATTTTAGAAAATGAAAATTCATTAAATATCTGAAAAGGTGACATCATTTATCATGAAGTCAAAAATGCAAGCCATGCTTAATGAATGTAATAAATATATAATTTATGCAGGCCATGCCTATTAATTGCTCATTTATTCCAAAATATTAATTGCATTTGGTCTCTAAATTTGAATCAATCTTAAACTGCACATCTTGATCTTGAGATGGACAATTAGTATCATTTCAAGTAAACTATAAATACAAGGGCCTCTACGGATTATTATGAAGCTTCTTGTGAAAATATATAATTCTAAAATCATGCTAATAACTTCTCCATTTCTTCACCCTAATTGATCAAAGCCATTGGTTAATAAGAGAAGATGCCATTGGAATGAATAAAGTGCATTGATAAAGACTCCTATTTCAAAAACCAAGCCCAAACATTTGTAAAATAGTTGCTATATGAGGTCTTCAAGGAAGGTAAATGTCTTGTTTGTCTTTTCTTATTGATTTCCTTGTCTAGTTATTCTAGCTCACCCTAGGGAGCAAACATAGAGTATTAGTTCTTGAATTCATTTTGGATTTCATTCTAATAACATTTTATTGAACCTCTTTATTTATTTTTATACATAATGGCATGCTCGATCGACTACACATCTCACAAACCTCCTTTGGACCTTTTTAATAATTAAATAATCAAATATATTTTGTTGTTGATTTTCTTCTTTTTATTTTAAAATTCTCATATTTTTAATTTTTTGCTAATCATTTAAGTCACCTTGTGAATCAATGAAGTTTTCTTGTGGAACAATGAATTTACCATATGAAAAAACAAATTCACCATGGGAACTAGTGAAGTTGATCATGTAATCTTGTGTGTTAGCAAAATATTTTTTATCACTCTATATATTTTTTGAATGTTTAACAAGAATGATGAATTCACAATGAAAATAACAAAGTCAAATTGAAAATTATCAAGGTTAAAAATAAAATAGCAAAGTTGCTTCTCTATTTCTTGTGTTTTTTTTGGTGAAACAATGAGCTTGAATTAAAACAATGAAGTTATAGTATAAATAATGAAATCATATTGTAATCAATGAAAGCATAAAAGGTAAACTATGGTTTTTATTGTGTTTTATTAAAAATAGTGAACTCATCTGGTAATCAGTGAGATCATCCAGCTAATAAATGAAATGACCAAAGTTGTATCTTGGTTTGATATAAAATGGCGATGTCAATTTAGAATCAATGAAGTCTCTCTGGTAAATGGTGAAGTCTCCTTTTTTCAAAACTCCTAAGATTTTAAAAGAGTTAAAATTATCTTTCATGGATAGTTGAAACCTTTTTTAAAATTTAATCCTCTATTTTTTAGGTTTTAATATTTATTTAAGTTGTTCTATTTTTTTAAGTAACACACAAAGATCAAACTTCATTCACATTTTAAATTTAGTGCTTAAGAAAGAACAAACACCATTGCCTTTGTGCTCTTAAGAGAATTTTACTTTTCATTGTTCACTTAACTTGTTTACATTTCCATTCATTATTTGTTTGTCTTGTTGTTTCCTAAAAGCCTACTTGACATTTGATCTTCTTTTGCCCTTTCATGGGGTCCTTAGAATAAAAATCAAGGACATCTTTTACTTTTTAATTTTTTTTATGACTTTATGGGGTGGATTTCATCACCTTCCCTCTGGTCTTTAGGGGTGCATTGACCTAGGAAGTGAAATCCTAGCATCATACCAACCTCGTTATCTAACATGGTATACAAACTGAAGTATCAGAAATGGTGTTTTAGTTGGTATGCATATCAAAGCCTAGTTGCAATAGTAACACTTCACTAAGACCCTAATGGTTGAAGTGGTCATGAAGGGACTAGAACCTTTTATTAATGGCTTATAAAACCTTGCATCTAATTAATAGATTATTCTATCAATGCCCATGTATTTTAAGGTATATCGAGACCATTTAGTTTTCCAATCTAAAACATAGTGTAGAAAATCACATTTGTTATGGATAACTCATTCATGTAGTTGTGTAAAAGTAACCACCCTAAATATTGACTTTTACATACAAAATTTTGAGAGAAGGGGGGCTTAAAAACCACCCTACCAATAACATGTAATAATTTATTTAATGAACCTTAAATTTTATCCTCTCAAAAGAAAGTATATCAAAAGGATTCAATGACTATCTTGTAACCTAAGTCAGTTTCCACATGATTTCTTGAAATTATTTTTGTTGAAACCCATGTTGTATTCACAACCTCATTTGAAAATAAATACACCAAGTTCTTAGACCAAACAAGTTCAAACACATTGTCACCTATCACACATTTTGAGGTTTTACGTTGCCCATTTCTATTCTAAATATAGACTTAGGTTTTCTTGTGTTAACCTACACCCTAGGTTATAAGTAAACATTTGGCCTCCTTTCATTTTAATTTAATACTATTACGCTATCCATATCTTTGAACCAACCTTGGTCATTTTTTTAGTGTTTGGATTACCAATTGAAACAATAACCTTTATCTCATTTGGTAAGGTTATGTTACCCATTCTATTTCTAATTTTGACTTGCATCTTCTTGTGATAAACTAATTCCCAAAATTTTGAACCATTTGACTCTATTCTAGTCTCATTTTGAATTAAAATCAAAGACCAACCAAGGTCAACATTTTCCAAGAAATTCTAATTTTGTAAAATCAATACCATTTTTCCTCATTATAGTTTTATTTTAGACTTTGATTTTATTTTACCAAGTCATTTATAAAAAACAAGAGCATTCACCCTTAATGTATACTTACACTTCTTGGGTCAAACACTTTTTAAGGTCAATTCTGAATTTGAAAGACCATTTGGCATTGTTTTGAACTCTAAATACCAATCTAAACCAAGATCACACTTACAACGCTTTTCAAAACCAAATACCATTACAAATATGTCAAGGTACACTCATAGTGGGGCCTCTTATGGCCCTAGCTTCAAGAAATAATTTTTTTTTATGATGGATAGGAGCACCCAATTAGGTTTTAAGATATTCCTCACATTATGGGATCAATCCAAGGTATATTCAATAAATAACCCATAGAATATCAAGATGAATCTCTATTAAGGATAATAAGATTTAGAGCTAGGCTTCCACCTAATTTTTTTATTGAACAATTACATACCCTTGTCTAAGTGGAGGAGCAATTACAATATCAACCTCGTACTCAAATTACAAAACCCATCACCACTTCATATAGAAAAGGGAAGGGTCTATTGGACCCTATTTAGTTGATCCTTTATTGTGGCCCAATCTAACATGGTATCAAAGCTTCATTGGTAGATAAATCCATAGATTCTATTGTGAGATCTTGTATTCTTGCTTGTTCTAGATTTTCATTCATTTTATTTTTCTAGGGTTTGGTGGGGTTTATCATAAATCTATTAAAATATACATACTCATGGTCTATAAGTTAATCATAGATAGTTCCATTGGATTTAAAAGGTTCAAAACCCTAGGAATGATTGTAAACATAACCTAGTTTCATGACAATCCATTTTAAGCCATTTTTGGAGGGTTTTAAGGCCATTTTTTGAATCTACAAAAATATGTACTATATGGTGACTTTGAATCAAAATAATTTATAGTTTTTTATGGGTGTTTCAAGAAACCAAGTGGGTCTCTTTTATATTTTTAAGAATCCATATACAATTCTTAGTTTTGGAGGTTTTTCCAACTTAGTGGATTTTCCACCCTCACATGTAATTTTGATAGTTATGAGACTTTTCACAATGAAAAAACAAGCCCCATAAGACATTTCCACCTTGGTATACATTTGAGTGGTTGTGTGCATGTTCGTTAGGTTTTAAACCTTGTAAAAACACCTGATAGGTTTTGACACTTGCAAACACACATATTAGGTTTTGATCCCTACATAAACACTTGTAATGTTTTGACAACTATTGGAAAAATTTATAGGTTATAACACCTGGTCAAACACCTATTAATTTCTAATACCTAATCAAACATCACTTACATTCAAACCCCTTCATAAGTACCTATAAGGTTCTGATGTCTGCTAGAACCAGTGCCATGTTTTGATACTTACAAAAACATGTTGCATGTTTTGCCCACCCTGTTTGCATGCATAATAATTTATTAGAGAATATCAAATTTAAGATAGTGAAAAGTGACACTATTCATTTGAAAATGTATGTATTTTTTGGTTGACATCACTCCCACATCAATCAAAGTGAGAGGGGGGAACACCTAAAATAAGTCTTAGCCCCTAGTCACTTTCAACCCAAAATTGCTTAGTTTTTACTCCAAAAGGGCATAATTTTTTTGTGGAAAATTTGATTCCAAAAAAAAAATCAACAAATTTTTCACACTCAACATTTTTCAAAAATTTTAAAGTGGATATTGTCGTTGCCATCTAGAACTTTAAATGCACATAACTTTTAGCTTGTTACTCCTTTTGAGGTGTCATTTTTTTAAAAGTGTGAGTTTTTTTCAAGATCTAAGTATTTATGATATTCTTGTACCTTGTAAAATTAAAAATATTTAGTTTAGTGGGGTTCATTTATTCTTTACCTTTGCATATGTGTGTTACTTTTATATGTGTGATGATTATATATTCACTTAAATGTGCTAAGTATATATGCACTCAATCATAAAGTGACCACCTATGCAATATCAAGGGAATTTGGTAACCATTGCATTGATTTCTCACTTGGATTAATTTTTGGTTGAGTCCAATGTCAATCACATTCAAAGTGCATGGTTACTTATGGTCATGTCAACTCACCTTAAGATATGCCAAATGAGGATAGTTGATTCTATACTAGTGGTTATTATTGGAAAGAGAAATTATGTTACATGGCAGATGTACATGGAATGATTACTCTTGGAATAGGTACTTATTCCATTTTTATATGGAAATATTCTTATTCTTAATGACCCTTTTCAATACAGTGACTAGGCCAACTCTTGTGACTGTGTCTATGTTCAATTATTGATACACATTTCATGGGATATACACCACCATGTGGAGCACATAGAGTGTCCCTCCATTGTTTGGAACACTCTTTAGACTCTTTTTATAGATCCTAATCATATTTATATCACTCTTCCTCCTCATCTTTTTATTGTCTCTTTAGAGACTATTATTCTCTCTCCTACTTCTATTTCTTATGATGACACATTCTTGATGGATAATGCTCTTCCTTATATTAAGCTACCACTAGTGAAAGAGATTTTTCCTACCCTAAGTTATCCACTTGTAGAATCTACATCAGTTCCTATTAAAGATTTTTCTCTTATAGATCCATCACATATTTTTTCTTATGAAGATCATCTCATCATCATTGATAGTGTGAGTATACCTATTGAGATCATCGATGAATCATCTCTTCCTATGGATACTCATTATTTAGATCCATGTGATTCATATGAATTATATTCTACAGCTTCAATATTTGTTAAGCCATGCTCCAATATTCAAGTGGAAATTCTTTCAACTAATGTTCCATGTCCTTCTCCTGATAAATCTACTTTATGGCTTTATATTCAATTCTTGTGCTTGATCTTATGAGACTTATGCCACACATCATATTTAGACCATATTTAGAGCTATTTGTACTACAACCTTAATATTTCATTAAGGAATGGGTACAATTTTAGTACACACATCATGTTATTCATTTATAAAAGGGAAGAAATATTATTTGATGTGAATGGAGCTTCTTAATTATATAGGTAGAATATATCATCATTGACCTTGGTCATTTTTTGAGCTCTACTATAGGCATCTTCAACATCTTATATGAGTACTTATTAGTTCACTATTTACTATTTATTTAGGTGCCTCATTAAGGCTTTATCTTGCGACCCAATTATTCTACCCACCTAATCTATGCTTAAGAGGGGGCGGGGGGGGGGGGAGGGGGTGGGGGTTGGGTGGGGGGTGGTTGTTAGTTTAGGATTTTTCCCACCATGTGGTTTTACCCACTTGACCTATTTAGCTTTATTATATGTCACTTAGGTATGTAATAAAGGTCATTGGGGAAGATAATCCTACATTCATGAGTATGTGAGGATACATTTAAATTATGTTAGGATCATGCTCCACCAAAAGAGCATAATATGATTACCAAACCAAGCAACTTAATATGCGGAAATTAACCAGATTCACCAAGTAACTAGAATTCAAAATAACACATGATATGAGAGACAATACACAAATTGTATTAACACTTTATACAGAAAAGAATACAATAAAGAAGATGCCACTTCTTCTCCACCACCTTACAGAGGTTTCCCACACCTCAAGTGAACAGTAAATCTTCTCCCCAAAGCTCTCCCTCTCAGGTCCCAACACCCAACTCAAAATACAGAGTTGGTGTTCACCTCCTGTGCTCCACGCACACCACAAGTGCTCCACACACTCAAACAAGTACTCCACGTACTTCAAGTAGATCTCCCATGAACTTGCAACAACCTGCAATTCAACAAACCATACTTATGGAAGGAACTCCCTTGCCTTCCTCTTTACTCTATCCGAGTACACACCTATACTCTAAGTAGATCCTACTTGATACTGCTCCCTGTTGTGTTGCTATCTATATGATCCTGCACACCTGCAAATCAAACACAGTTCTGCTCACCTGTGAACCTTGACCTTGCACACACATACACCTACAGATCAATGATCTTAATTACCATGTAGATCTCCTATATAGGCCATGCAACTGTGACCAAGATCCTACACCCCTGAAAAATCCTGCTGACTCTCTAAAACCAGCACCCACCTGGTACTATGGAACTAGGACAGAAGGAACAAACTTTGCTCAACTCAAAACTAGAACACCTTTTCCAATACAACCATGAGTCTATTATATAGATCTCATCCAAACAATAATTAGACATCTAATTACAATAATTAGATCTGCAACTCTCAGTCTAAAAATAGCTCTAATCATGAAAACACTTGGTTCGTTAGCTAACTGCCCATAATTAGCTCGCAGTCGAACCACACAGGCGACCGACGTCGGTCCCTGTCTGCCTGGAGGTGACTGACGCAGGCCGACCCATGACTGACATCAGTTGCTTCTCTTCACTGTCCTGCCAACGTCAGCTGATCAGACTGATGCCAGTTGCTCTGACGCTCAGCAACCTTCAGCAACCCCTCCAATGGCCTTCTCCGTGTCTGCATCAGTGAAGCTTTTAGCTCCATAACCTAACAATCTCCCACTTGGAGATAAACAACTGCACTGTACCTGTACCTGTACTCTATCTAATCTATTTCCTGGTTTGTATCCCTCTTCAAGATCAATCCTGAAGAAAACCCACCACACATCCCGTGGTGTACATCCTGTCATCCGAGTACCCTGCCACATCCGAACCTACAAACACATGTAGTGAAGTCTTGACCCTACATAGCATGAATCCCTGCTGTCAGTCCCTCTCAAATACCTAAGAACCCACTTCCCCGAATTGGCTCCTAACTCTCTGACAGCTCCCACTGCATGGGAATACTCAGGTCTATACCAGACCTCATGTGATTTCGGACATTGTACCTGTCCAGCCCTTAGTGTGCTCTGGCTCTGCATCCTGAACCTTGCCAACACCTAATTCACATCAGCTCCCACTCAAGACAAAATCAACCAGTGATCTCCATGTCTCCCATGTCAAAGAATTTCGCTGCTCCAAACTCCTCCTGACATGCCACTAAACTAATCTCACCCTTAGCTCAACAAAACCCTGTATGTGTAATCTTGCTAGCAAAACATACCATCCACATACAGCAACAGAATGATGTCATGACTCATCATCCTCTTGGTAAGGCAAACCACATTAGTTACCTGACATTGACTGAAGCCATGCTTCGTCCTCCACCTGTCAAAACCTGTACCACTGTCCTGTAGCTCCTCAAGACCATATACCTGGTCTTCTGTCTCATGTATCCGTTCTCTCTATTCTTCTACTAAGGAATCCATTTGTCTCTATGCTTTCGTACCTGCTGGCAACCCTACCAAAACACACCTATTTGGTTCTCCTCCAAGGAATCACATCCTCATCCATGCCAAGCTCACACCTGTTTCCTGGATCCTTCCTGCTCTACAATCAGCAACATGTATAAAGAAGAGGAACAACGAATTTGAGGGCCTACTTACATCTTCAGTCCTTCGTATGGGTGTTTGAGACTCCTTGACAGCGTGCTGTCCACCCAAAATCTGTTACAATGACCGACCTCGGTCACCCCACAGTCTGCATCCGATCGACGTCAGTTCCCATGCATCTGTCCCTGACTACCGTCCCTATGGTGTCCCTGCTGTCGACGTCGGTCCTCTGACCGACATCAGTCTTACCTACTACCGACGTTGGTCCCATGACCGATGTCGGTCTTACCCTGCCTGACATCACCAGCTTCAGTTTGCACATGACTGACATCAGCATCTATCTGTTCGACGCCAGTTCCTCCTGACCAACATTGGTATCTATGTTCGCCTGTGAGTGATGACTTTTTACCCGCGAGCTCCTTTGAATCAATACCCATGTCCAAATTGCCCTGCTCAGAAGTATCCAGCCACATCCACTGGGTTCTGTCCGCCATCTCCTCCAAGAACACCAAGGCTTTCCAGTTCTTAAGCCTGTCAAATATATCTATCTTCTGCTTAAGAACATGCATCTCCTTCCTGCTCATGTGACCAAGCCTACAAAGCCACGTCTCTGCAACAAAAGAAGAATCAGTAATATAAACAAGTAGATAAAGGGTACCTATTTTCTTACCACTAGCTAATTCAAGTGCATCCGCTGTGAGAGTTCTTATGCATCTCTCATCACCCAATCTTTCTGAAGAAATTAGCCATATCTCCAAACCTGGGACCTGCATGACCTTCATCAACACCTGTGTGTTGGCTGCCTGTAATTTCAGCTTCACTTCCCCTTTGCCAATTCTTTGGCAAGGCTCACCAGCTCCTCTACCTGGGGCTGCATGGAAAGAGGCAACTGAATCTTTTACCCAAGATTCAACTTTATCCAAGAAACCTCCAAGAACATCCTGTGCAATAACACCTGCAACATCTGCTTCTTCAGTTCCTTCATGCTGATCTGCTACCAACCAGCAATAATCTTTTACCTGCTCTTTCTTTCCATAGGACCGTGAGTGACCATCTGTGCTTTTCAACTCCTCCATTCTTAGCTTACTTTGATCTGCTGTTGCTCTACTCCCACTCAATCAGAAACCCCTGAGAGTGCCCTGTAATCAAAACACACTACCCAGATCTAAACCAATCTGTTAGTATCCCAACCAAAAGCTCTGATACCACTTGTCAGTGGTATCAAGCTATGAGCCAACAACCTTGCTCTGATACCACTTGTCAGGATCATGCTCCACCAAAAGAGCATAATATGATTACCAAACCAAGCAACTTAATATGCGGAAATTAACCAGATTCACCAAGTAACTAGAATTCAGAATAACACATGATATGAGAGACAATACACAAATTGTATTAACACTTTATACAGAAAAGAATACAATAAAGAAGATGCCACTTCTTCTCCACCACCTTACAGAGGTTTCCCACACCTCAAGTGAATAGTAAATCTTCTCCCCAAAGCTCTCCCTCTCAGGTCCCAACACCCAACTCAAAATATAGAGTTGGTGTTCACCTCCTGTGCTCCACGCACACCACAAGTGCTCCACACACTCAAACAAGTACTCCACGTACTTCAAGTAGATCTCCCATGAACCTGTAACAACCTGCAATTCAACAGACCATACTTATGGAAGGAACTCCCTTGCCTTCCTCTTTGCTCTATCTGAGTACACACTTGTACTCCAAGTAGATCCTGCCTGATACTGCTCCCTGTTGTGTTGCTGTCTATATGATCCTGCACACCTGCAAATCAAACACGATTCTGCTCACCTGTGAACCTTGACCTTTCACACACATACACCTGCAGATCAACGATCTTACTTACCATGTAGATCTCCTATATAGGCCATGCAACTGTGACCAAGATCCTACACCCCTGAAGAATCCTGCTGACTCTCCAAAACCAGCACCCACCTGGTACTATGGAACTAGGAGGAACACCCTTACTCACCTCACACACAGAAGGAACAAACTTTGCTCAACTCAAAACTAGAACACCTTTTCCAATACAACCATGAGTCTATTATATAGATCTCATCCAAACAATAATTAGACATCTAATTACAATAATTAGATCCGCAACTCTCAGTCTATAAATAGCTCTAATCATGCAAACACTTGGTTCGTTAGCTAACTGCCCGTAATTAGCTCGCAGTCGAACCACACAGGCGACCGATGTCGGTCCCTGTCTGCCTGGAGGTGACCGACGCCGGTCGACCCATGACCGATGTCGGTTGCTTCTCTTCACTGTCCTACCGACGTCGGCTGATCAGACTGACGCCGGTTGCTCTGACGCTCAGCAACCTTCAGCAACCCCTCCAATGGCCTTCTCCGTGTCTGCATCAGTGAAGCTTTTAGCTCCACAACCTAACAAATTACACCTATATAATGAACCTTCTTATGTACTTTTGGAAAAATAATCTTAATGCAATTTTTTGTTGTTAAGATAAGATTATTCCTCTTGTGAGTTGTTCTTCATATTTCACTACTTCATACAGATTCAACCTCATGCATTCGACCCTATCCAGTTGATCCTTGATTGTGGCCCACTCTGAAATAAATGGGATAATTAATCAACATACTCAAGTATTAAATATATGAAGAAAAGGAAGCTAGGACATTAAAATCAATTATAAATAAGAAAATATTAATTTGATCTACATATAAGTGAGTCTTTTTATCCATTAAAGTTTGATTATAGAATAATTATGGAAAACATACAAGTGATTCTCTTTCTTAATTATGTACCTTGTTTCTAAGCATTCAATTCCTCTTTCCCTTCCTTTTCTCTTCTTTTTATTCTATAAAATGGATTAGTTGCCTCACTATAAAGTGTGTATTTTTCTTGGACTTTCTATGTCCTTGGATTCTTATAATTTATATCTAAATGCTCTATTACTATTATTGTAAGATTTGATTTAATCCTTTGGAGGAAATAAAATGTATTTTTTTTGAATTGGTTTATAATTGATTAAATTATTTTGAATCTTTTTTTCTACCATATAGATTTATTAATTCTTCTTTAAATTCATTTTCACATTCAAATTAAATCTCACCTCTTGAATTTCATTACTTTACATTAGGTTCAATTTCCTTTATGAATCTTTAAAAATCTATATGTTTGTTCAGATATAAAGTCAATCATTTCAATTATGGTGCAATATAAAATTTGATTTAATTTCTATTATTATTTTCCATGGCATGATTTATTTTTTGCATTTTAGTAAGAAACATTGGAGGTTTTTCTAGATGAGAAGTGCTAAATTAAAAAGGCATCTCATGTTAAGATTAAAATGCATGATGTATTAATTAAAAATTTTAAACCATAAATAGACTATACATGAAGAGGAATTATTTGTATTTCGTTCATGTGCATGGTGAGAATGAGTATGGTATTATTTTACCATTATTCATGTTATTTTTTGCTAATTCCATACTACACCACATTTGAGGACCTACTAATTTTATATACATAAGAACTATATAATGACATTCTTATTTATAAATTTATTTCTCTAATTTGATGGGAAAAATATGTCCTACTTCATATTTTCTACAAAAATTACCAGTATCTTCACAAGATGTCAAAAAAATAGAAGGGAATAAGTGGTTAGGCTGGGGACCCATGAATAAGTTGCAACTACATATCCCACAAGAAATAATTAAACCCCGCATATTTCTTGTGAAATGTAAATGGAGTAAATGGAGGAGTTAAATAATAAGCTTTATTTTCTCTCCATAATATGAAATGCATTCTACATTATATTTGCCTATGTCATTCATTTATTAAAATATGATATTAATTCTCTAATGTACATCTATAAATAGAATTAAAAATTATGAAATGTGACTGTACTTGATTTCATGAGGATTCTCTTTAATCTATATTATTAAAATTCCATTAGGTGTTTTTCATATATATATATTTGTATTTTTATTTAGTACTTATTAGCATACAAAATCTATTCAATAAATAAGAAACAAGTGACAAACATGCTTCCAAACAATTGAGGAATCACACATCATGGAAAATGGGCTACAAAATAATAAAGGATGGAAATGGATAGTCTGTCAAGTGTTCTTAGGGTATAGTTAGCGAGATTGATGTTTTTTTTCCAAGAAATAAAAAAATATAATATTAAAATTAAAAGGAATGAGGAGGTATCCAAATTAAAACAAAATAGAAGAATAGAGTGACTTGACTGCATAGATAAGGAGAGAGAGGAATAAGACACATAAAAATTATAACAAGAGTCTAATATTAACCAATGATTCATATGCATAAATGGACATTAAAATTATTACATATGTATTGTACCATACTTAGGTGTATAAAAAAGAATAAAACAAGATATATTTAGCTTTCATTTTACTACTTTTATTAAATTGTTACTACACACTTCAATAAAATAAATATATTACATTAGTGAAAGCATATATATCTATCACCCTTATTGCATTTTACGTATTATTTCATAAGGATAAGGAAGGTGAAATTACAAATATCTCTAACTTTCATGAGTGTTTATTTCTAATATTTAAAAACTTATCCTTAAATAGGTAGGGGTTGATTTAGGTAGGTCTCTCAAACAAAACTAAATAAAAATGTCTAATAAAGATCATCTTACATAAAATTGAGATCAAGTGAAAGAGGAATAATTATGACATGTACAATCATTAATTCATGGGTTGAAAAAATAATTAAAAAATTTATAGATCAATCTAACCTAATATACTATTTTTGAATAAGAATTTACATTTACAAATCAATTTTTCACTATTAGAAGGTTTTGATAAATTTTTTTCATTTTCACAAGGGTATACTTCTAGTTTATTCATTAGATAATTATTTTTTTAATTTATGGATGTTTTTTTACATTGTTTCAAGACCTCATACTTGTTGATAATAAATCATCAATATAATTTCATTATACATCTGTTATTTCAATAGGTAATTCTTGTTTACTTTATTTTACTATATTTAGGTCAAATTTATCTAACACCTTATATCATGGGTGGTGTATTGATTTGAACACTTGTGGTCCTTCCTCAATACAATATTTTGGTGATCTAATTTGTCTTGCACCAATCTTTAGGGTTCATGTTTTATTTCCATTTAGGGGTTGTTGTTGTTGGTAATTCAGATTTAATTTTATAGGTTTTTCTTTCATTATTTCTATATCCTTAACCCTATCTTATTGCATGTTATCTATGTTTCTATATTATGCCCATTAAGGATGTTAGATCTAAAACACCTACTAGGCGAAGTGATAAATTAAGTGGTAAACATATTTATTTTATTCAAATTCCATTTATTGGTACTAATTATTTTAAAAATGAAATGAAAATTATTTATGATATTTATGCTCCTTATATTGATACACATGCATATGATAATGCAAATGGTATAAACATGAATGACAAAAATGTAGATTTGTGTGATGTCAATTATTTTAATGAAATATATATATATATATATATATATATATATATATATATATATATATATATATATTTTACAATGTTATGAGTGATAATGGTTTTAATGGATATATAAATATATAAAATGATGATTTGGATAGATAAAGGTAAAAAAATATTTGTTAAATTTAGAGTATTAATTAACATACTTATCAATTGATTTTCATATTAGCTATATTCGAATATGTACAAAATAAAAACTTGTGTAAAGAATATTTATATGAGGAAGTACATGTTGAGACTAATAATCAGTATTTGAATGATTCTATTCCACCTACTGGAGGTTCTCCTTTCACATTAGGTTAAGAGGCATTACTAATTCTTCTTCCACTATGGTGCTTCCACCTATTTCTTCTACACATATTATTATGTTTATTCCTTTTCATTTGGTCTTATTTCCTTTTTTTTCATCCTAATGTTACTCGGCCTTGTAAACTAGATTTTTGATATCTATATTTTAGTCATGATAATTATCAAACACATAATGTGTTCATTCCTACAGATGTCAATTATAATTTGATTCTCACTTCTCAAGGTATATTTCTTCAACAAATTATTTAAAAAATATAAACATAAATTCAAAACCAAATCCTAAAGATATAAAATTATGCCATAAATTTACTTCTTGTGATATGTTTATTAAATTTCTAGCTTATGATATCCTTTTTTACATTTTTATATCAGTTTTATTGCACCTAATTTTGAAATATTCAATAGCAGGGATGATATTTAACACAATATCAAATCATTTTATGTTTCATGTCTTTAATTTGTGAAAAATGATAAAATATTGACTAATATATTTCATTAAAGTCTCAAGGATTTTTCCTTGGATTTATTTTACAACCTACCATTGATATTCATAAGTTATTTAAATTATTCATTAAAAAAATTAGTTCATTTTTCAATCAACATTAGCTAAAGAGTGACTTTTTCACAGTTAGTGCACCTTAAACAAAGACTTAATGAGATTATTAGTGATTATGTGCTTAAATTAAAAAAAATACATATGAATTCAAGTCATTAATTTGTGATATGGAATTGCAAAGTCTATTCTCTCATAAATTTTCTTCTACCTATTAGATAAAAAGGAATTTTCAAACTTATATCAATATTTTGATGAGGTTTTAAATATCATTAGGAACTATGAGATAAATATGTTAGATGCCAATATGGTCAAATATGGGACTAGTTCCCTAGTAACTAGTGGAGATAAATATAAAGATAAAATCAAATCAAATATAATGCTAATGATACAAGTTTTCAATCTAAGAATGAGACCAAAAATATAGTTAATATAGTAATTCGAACACTTAAAATTATTTGTATTCCATAGATATACAAAAATGTAATTTATGTAGTTATATGAGAGTCCTCACCATGAAATTAAACAATCACTTCAATTCGATATGACCTATTTACCTCCACAACATGAGTTTTACTCATCTTGGCACTTACATAAGAATTATGATGTTAATGCATATTTTTATTATCATAGAGCTTCAAATCATACTATAAAACTATATTTTTAATTAAGACATTAGACTCAAGATTCAATTAATAATAATGGAATACAAGTAGAAAGACACAATATTAATTTTAATTAATTAGCTACTCAACTAAATGAACATTTGAAAGTTTTTACCAACCCTCTCTAGGATCATGTTACTCAAAATAATAAAAGGAAGGTGATGTTCATATTGTAGCTCCAAAGAGACCTCCATTAGTTTATAATGTTCATATATAATATGGTTTCATAGGTATGGTAATGAATGCATGTAAGGATATTCCTTCTATTACTATCTATTTCCACAAAATTCCAGAATATGATTGTAATAAAAAACCATTATTTATACACACTTTTATATATTCACATTGTAATTTTTAAAAAGGAATTATGGTAAATAATAGTTAAATTATAAACACATGTACAATACATATTATGTGACCAACACACCCATTTATTTTTAAGAAATGGAGATTCCAAATTATTTGAAAATTTTAGTAAAATCAATTACATAATTATTGTGTTTATTTCATATCTCTAATTTTTGAATTTCATAATATATTTAAAGAATTATGGGAGTTTAAATTTCAAAGAATTATTAAATTTCCCACACTCACATAATTGTTCTCATTTTTGGTCTTTTGCACCTCAAGTTTCGAGAACATTATAGTTTTTGTTCATTTTTTATCTAGTCATGTTTTCAAAGATTTGTTTAAAGTGTGATTATAAAGGTAGAAAATATGTGATATATATTCACTTAGTGAATTTCCATGGACTTATTCAACCTCATGGAATTTAATTGATTCAAGACATATTCCATGACTCTAGTACCATGTGGCTATTCAATTAATTCCATACATTTTTGGTGGTTATTTTTTAATTTATTTTATTTTCTCATTTTCATAGAAATTATTAAGTGAATTATGTTTATTATTTATTTGTATGAAATTTTTTTACTCATTCAATCCTACACCTTACAAAAAATATTGGATATAACCTAAAAATTATACACTTCAAGAATTTAGGTGAATCAAAGTTTTCTACATTTCATTGTTGATATGTTCATGTACTCATACACAGTATTTTATATCACAAATAATTTATGAAATTTGTGAAGGTTTTACATTCTCAGACTCTAATCCAATCCAAGGGATCCATATGGAATAATTATATTGATCACAATAAATTAAAAAAAATATATTAGTTTTGAAGCACACATCATCATCACATTTTGGGAAAAGATAGATGTCAATATCACACTAACCAAGACCTCAATTCAAATGAAAATATTAATATATGAAATCCACATTCACATGGTACATAGTAAATGTGGAGGTTGAAATGAGACTCTGTCAGCCTCATGAGCTCCATGAAATCCAAGACTCTTAGACCATAGGATCATGATACATGGACATACAATATCTCTCCTAGATATAAAATTGTAAGTAAATTGAAAATAAAAATCACAAAAAAAAAAATAAATAAATACACAAGATCCATCTTCTCACAATTAATTCACACAAAGAGATACGAAAAGGCCATCCTAATATTTAAATAGAAATATTATAAATTGATATACCAATTTATTTCATAATAAATTATGATTTTTATTCAAAGAGAAAGATCTCAGAGTATTCAATAAATAATATAACTATGTAAGTAAATTCTCATTGATATATCACCACTCTCTTTTCTTTGAATTGTTCAAACACAAAGTGATCACAATGATCATATCTACTTCTTCTTTAGGTGATGCTCAAGAATATAAAGATTCTAATTTTATGGCCAAAATCATGGATTTCAAGCATTATAATGCTATATTAAATGCAATAGAGGGATATTATGTAATATAAGATGATGAGTATTCTATAAAAAATGAGATAACTCATCATGAGGACATGGTCTCTATCCAAAAAGCACAAATACATAGATCAAAGAAAAAACTTGAGGTACTCTCTTGCATGAACATGTTCTATAAAGTTGTTAAATTTTCATGTTGAGATGATTTTATCTGCTCAGCCCACTAAAAAAATAAGATACCTTTCATAGATGGGATAACCTCTAAGAAGTACTAATTTTTTGCAATCCATTCAATCCCATAAAATCAAATAGTATTCCAATAGTGGATAAACGCCCATGACCTCATGTTGGTATTGAAGGATTTTGAACAAGACTATGAGAACTAGGTTAATATAGTAGATGTTAGGATCTAGAACATGGCTCCTAGTAAAACCATGCTAACTTCTAAACCAAATATTTGATACCAATTTTTAGGATCAAATAAATTAATCCTAATACATGTGCAAGAATCAGATTTTGAATTAAAATAAGCTACAATAAAACACAAAATAGGAGATAGAACACATTACATAAGATATACATGGAAACCCTGCTAAACCAGCTAGGGAAAAACCATGGGGCAAATTCAGCATCCAGACTTCATATTGAATCAAAAAATCTCTCTCTACAACATCATGTCCTCTCATCAAATCCTTTATAGTGCTTATAATCACTCAGGTGATCAAAGATTATGACCAATCCTTAGATGCTCTAACCTCCAAGTTACAAAATGTAGCTCTTAAAATGCTAACATACATAGTATCCAAGGGAGATCCAAGCATCAGAATCCATCTCCTTGAGTTGAGATAACAAACCTCTAACATCTAAGCATCTAAGGTATCTCCAAGCATGAAACTCCATCTCCATGAGCTAAGCTAACAAGCCTCCAACATATAACCAGATGAGCCAGGATAATATATCTTTTTAGGCTCTAACCTCTAACCTCAAGGATCTTCATGCTTTAACAAACTAGGTGATTCATGCTCTCATCTAAGCCTTACAAGCTATAACCATATAAGAATGAATGATGCTTACAACCCAAGCATCTAGGTGAGTTAAGCTTAAAATCCTTCTAAGCTCTAACCATATAACATGAAATCCAAAGTCTTGCATGGATCCTCAAAGGGAATCCATAAGGATTACAAAATGGATTAAAAATTACAAAGGACAACATAGTTCTTTATAGCATATTACAAAAATGAGAGAGAGAGAGAGAGAGAGAGAGAGAGAGAGAGAGAGAGAGAGAGAGAGAGAGAGAGAGAGAGAGAGAGAGAGAGAGAGAGAGAGAGAGAGAGAGGTAAAGATAACTTCATGGCTACTCCAAAAATTATCCATATTTGAGTGGGTGTCATGTGATATTAATGGTGGTTGTCCTCATGTGCCATATGTCATAAAAAATGACCCTCCACTAGACAAGATCCAAGGCCACCTTCATGTGTCTCTAAAACCTATGACCCCCTTTCACAAGTGAGTCCAAACACTCAAAAGTGTTCTTATTATCTTCATCTCCCAAAGGTCAACAAATTAGATGCTCCACTTTAGACAAGATCTTAACCACTCCATATGACTCCAAGAATTTTACCCCACTCACACATGTGAGGCTAATCTGCAATAGTGCATACTTGTCTTCATCTTTGCATGTGATCACACAAGTTTAAAATGTGTTACAATCACATTTTAACTTTATCCACGTATGTGAATCATGGGTCCCTTTATAAATTCAACCCATACATGACCAATTATATTTTTCACCATGTGACAACCCACATGTGACTACCAAAGACAAAACATGTCCCATAGTGGAGTGTTACACCCCCCACCATGTCACCTCAACTTGATCACATCCTAGGACCCACCATGGGCCTATGACACGTCTCCATCCTACCAAATCACATGTATGCCACATCACCCATATGCTACATAATATACACACCCACATGTTACATCACCAAGATTCCATCTTAGCATGCCACATCACCATGAATAGTGATCATGAATAGTGGATTCACACCCTAACAATATCCCACTTGAATTAATAATCATTAATTTACCACACCTTTGTCTTCTACCAACTAGCTTCCATCTAACTACCATAAATTCCCATTGTTGTTCACAAACAAGCCTAATAGAAGTTTCTTACACTACTAAAACTTCTCTGCCTTGACTGGCTTTATAAGCATTTGATTCTCCATAGTATATTTTAAGTAACTTGAAGTGAATCTCACTTCACCATAGACCCATCTCTTTGGGATTATACCATGAACCATTCACTACTCCTACTACTTGGAACTATATAATTTAATGCACACCATGGCATACGGATTTCCTACTTCTAATGAATGTAATACATAAGATATCTATGTCTTTTCCTCCTTTATTTCAGGATACTCTGGAAGACAACTCATAAAACCAAAAGAAGTGGGATACTTGAATTTGTTTCTTTCATGTCTAATATGCATCTCCATCCTTTGTTTGATCATTCATATTATCCTAGTCACCTGAGCCATCTCATTATCGATCATGTTGGGGCCTGCAACCAATATGCCATATGCACATAGCAAAAACCTTTGCTAAACCTTGGCTCTCTTTGAAGGTATTCCTATACCACATCAACATGCTTGTTAGAACCCATATAAACTTGAATTATATAAACTAACAACTCTTTATCTCATCCTCATAGCCTTTTATCTACTCCATCTCATCATGAGACCACCATGTAGTTATGATGCTTTTGTATCCCACTATTCCAACCATGAATAGCAACAAGTGTACATAGCACTCTTGATAGTAGTTATCAATAGCATAGAAAACCCCATAGAAGTCAAGATATGACTCCTCTATATATAACATACTTGTACCCACCACGATCAACACAGTACCCATCCATAGTTCTTGGGAAGTCATTATGCTACTTAGTGCATCACTACATCTATTGATTTTTTAAGCCCCAAAGATATATTCAAGTTGCATCCTACTCTACCATATGTCAAACACATGGCCTTATCCTTCCATGGAATCTTAGGTCTATTGTTCTTCTCCATCCATCCTGAACTACTTTAAAATGTACAAATTCAATTTCTTCTACATCCTCATCTACATGGATTTCTAAACACCTCAATTAAAACATTATGGTAGTAGGATTCCACAACTTGTACCCCTTCTCTAGCCAAGAGCTATAATAAGGTACATTCCTTGGAATCACCCTTCATATACACAATGGAGACTAACTTGCTCCACCATAAGATGTATAGTTATTTCTTCATCAAGAACACTATGTTGGTGTTGATCCATCTAGTAAAGTTGATTCAAATTCTCTTCCATTCTCCATCTGCATCTCCCATAGAGAGAAATACCTACCATAAAAAAAAATCTTTTTTCTTTTTTTTTTCATATTTTTTTCTCCATTTTTAGCTCCCACTTTCACAAACCAACAAAAATCATGGCTATGATACCAATTTTTAGGATCTAGGGCATGGCTCTTAATATCAACATATTAGCTTCTAAACCAAATCTCTAATACCAATTTTAAGGATAAAAGAAACTAATCCTAATATAGATTAAATAATTAAATATGGAATTAAAAAAATCCACAATAAAACATAAAATAGGAGAGATAATACATTACACAATATATATGTGGAAACCCTACTAAAACAACTAGGAAAAAACCATAGGGCAAAGGTAGCATCCAAAATTCATATTCCATCAATAGATATCACTTTACAACATCATATCCTCTCAACAACTCCTTTCTAGTGCTTACAATCAATCAGGTGAGCAAAGATTACAACCAAGCCTTCTATGCTCTAAGATCCAAGCTAAAACATGCAAATATTACAATGCTAACATCTATAGCATATAATGGAGCTCTAAGCATCAATTTTCATCTCCATGAGCTGAGTTAATAAACCTCCAAGATCTAAATAGGTGATCCAAGATAACATATCCTTTTAGGCTCTAACCTCTATCTTCAAGGATCTCCATGCTTCAACAAACTAGGCGAGACATGCTCTTATATAAGCCTTACATGATTTAACCACCTAAGAATGAATGATGCATACAACATAAGCATGTAAGTGAGCTAAGATTACAATCATTTTGAGATCCAACCATCTAACATGCAAGCCTAAGTCTTTCATGGATCCTCAAATGGAATCTATAAGGATTATAAAATGGATTACAAATGACAAAAGAGAACATAATTCTTTATAGAATTTTACAATAATGAGAGAGAGATAAGAGAGAGAGAGAGAGGGAGGGAGATATAACTTCATGGATACTCTAAAAATTCTCCACATTTTAGTGGGTGTCATGTGATCTTATTGGTGGTTGTCCCCATCTTCCAAAAGTCATCAAAAATGACCCTCCATTAGAAAAGATCCAATGCCACCTTCATGTGGCTCCAAAACCTATGTCCCACTTTCAAAAGTGAGTCCAAACACTCAATAGTGTTGTTATTGACTTCATCTCTCAAGGGTAAACAAAGTGGATGATCCACTTTAGACAAGATCTTAGACACCCCATGTGACTCTAAGAATTGTACCCCACTCACACATATGAGGCTAATCTGAAATAGTGCATTCTTGTCTTCAACTTCACATGTGATCATAAGAGTTCAAAAGATGTTTCAATCACCTTTTGACTTTCTCCACACATGTGAATCATGGGTCCCTTTAAAATTTCATCCCATACATGACCACTTATCTTTTGCACCATGTGACAACCCACATGTGACTACTAAGGATAAAGCATGTCCCATAGTGGAGTGTTATGCCCCACAACATGTCACCTCAACTTGATCACATCTTGGGACCCACCATGGTCCCATGCCACATCACCATCATTCCACATTACCTACATGCTACATCATCTACACACTTGCATGCCACATCACTGAAATGCCATCTTAGCATGCCATATCACCATGAATAGTGCTATGAATAATGACCTATGAATAGTGGATTCACACCCTAATAGTAGATATATATTCCTATCCAATTAGATTATTTAGACCAAGGGTCAAGGTAGGAAAGATCATCATGAAAATGTTATATGGTGCACGCTATATTATAAATGTAATCAAATTATGGGTGCTTTTTTTATATTATAAATGAAAATTTTATATTATAAATGAAAATGTTATATGGGGCATGTTAAATTATAAATTATCTCTTAAATTTTGAAATAACAAGTATTGGTAACAAGACAATGCCATAATTTTTACATGATGTCTTACTTAGTGGATGCATGTTGTGTAACTATTATTTTTTCACATTTAGATATTCCTTGGTGATCACCCGCTTATTCATTTCCAATACATTTACAATATTAGAGGTTGTATGAGCATAAACATCTAAAATATATCAATAAAAAATACAATTTATTCTATCTACCTCTATAAATGGTTATAAATGAGAAAATAATTCCTAGAATATTTGAAGAATAAATATGTTGATCTTAAAAATTAAGGTGTGATTATATGACCAGGACTTTAATGTAACTAGAATTGATGTAAATTTTATGTCTCCCATTAAATTACCTTATTATGTACCATAAACTTATTAGAACAATATATAACATATATATTTGTTCAAGGAGTGGGAGTTCATTGCAAAAGAAGGCAACAAAGTCCATACCCTATCATACCTTTTAGGATAGTTAAAAAATATTATAAGAGTTTTCCTTCAATTTAGGCCCTATATATGTGCATTTCATAATTTAACCTTGATGATTATGATCTTAGGAAATTGGATTAACAAGGAATGGTTAGAATACATATGCATATATTATAGTTAACGATTAATATATTGTACAATCACAATGATCGTTATGATGATAAGTATTATCTGAATCCTCACAATGGTGAATAAGTGAGATAAAAATTGGAAGTTATTAGTTTATTATGAACACAATCATAATAATGAGTAGAAAAAAGACCTAATGCCCAACCTAATATTGAATTAGCTCTTTATTAACCTCTAAAAACTAAATCCAATATTGATAGTAAAGTGTTGCAAGGATTTACTATGGCATCACCATCATGTTTATCCAATATCACAAGGATATCTTAGATAATGATATTTCCACCTACATGTCTTATTTATTTATAATTTATCATTCTAATTTCTACTTCTTCTAATTTAGGTAATTTGAGAATACCTTCACCTATGGATAGAACCATCTATATTAAAACAAATCATTTAAAACCCATTGTCTCTTTTCATAATTTATCAAGACATCTATGATTCACTTATTTCTACCATAGGAAATGCACAAAAGCACAAACTACCCCTAGTACTCAAATTAGGAGTAAATATTTATAAAAACAATTATCCATGAGTATAAGATACTATATATAATCACTCTCACACAACCCATTTAAATTTTTCTCATGACTCTCCTCATTTTGATTATTTTAATGAGTTCTTCCTCCATTATTTTAATTCCCTCTATCATTGGCCTTAATTTCAGCCATACATCCACATTCATAGTATTACCCAAACTTCCTAGAGTTATTAGGCCAACCATTTGTATGTCCAAGAATCAAGCTTATTCATTCACGTCACCCCATATTTTATCTTCACCAATAGAGGTTCCCACAAACAAACCAATTTCATTATACTTATATACAATTCTCACTTTAACTAGTCCCATTTCTATTTCTACATCACCACTATAAATAACTTCCATTCCATCCATTTCACAAGCCATATCAATATCTTTTGCATCCCTATAAATAACTAAACAAAGAGAAAATTGTCAAGATGATTAGATCAATAACTTAAATATGAACAAAAAAAATTTCCTAAGATGATACTTCATGTAGAACCTAAGATAAATTTCAAATTTGTGATCTCTGTAGGGAAATTTAAGATAATACTAATGAAAAATTTCACCCAATATGGTACCCCAATACTTTGCAAGATGGAGGAAGATTTATTTTCACTAAATAGGAAAAGAAAAAGAAAGAGCAAAGAAAAAGGTAAAAATTGGACCTTATAATATTCAAGGGGTGAAGAATAATTTATAAGACTCAGTCATTAATACTATTTTCTCACCAAATTTTAGAAAGTGTCATTAAAGGCATGAAACAAAAGGTAATAAGTTTATAAAATCAAGCCAATATCACATTCCTAGAAATAACTATTGATAAGGTGGAATATTCCTTGACTTCACTTTATAAATTTCGTGAATGAAATTAATGAGGCCAAGTTAAAAGTGATTTTTCTATATTAAAGATTCCTAAAAAGTTTAGTAGATATCATTAGTATAGAGAAAAAATTGAGAATCATTTCCTTAGTGGTCAATAAATGCCTCTTCCCTTTGATTAAGCTAATGGAAAATTATCATATTAATGTGTGTTAGATTTTTTTAGTTCACATGAGAACCTCTCTTGAAGAATGGTCAAATAATATTATAAATGTAATATAAATTATGGATGATTTTAAAGTAAGTTTTTTGAATTACTTCAATGAAGTAAATATTTATTTTTTTATTAACAAAATAATGTGTTTGAACCTTATAAGTTATTCAAGGAGTTTTTGAGTAATTTCATGGATTCATTTAAAACCAAAGTGGCCAAAGAAAATAGAGAAATAATCCAACATTTGTCCAATCTAATAATATAATAACCTAAGAAGATAGAAAGGAACAAATTAGTTAAGGGATATCTTGAGAACCATTTGGATAGCCATAGAACATTATCGACTCATGGATAAATTCTATTCATAAATATAATCACTGATGTGGCTAGAATAACCAAGGAATATCAATTGATTTATTAATAACTAAGGGGACAAAAAATATTCAAGATAGAGTTAGTTCATCAAGGAACAAGTTCACATGCACCTTGAGATAAAAATCTATTTTTAGATATCTTCTTTTTAGGAGTAGAGTTATAATCTAGTTTTAAGTTTTTGATCTAGTTTTATAAATAGGATATTTTATTTTCATGCAAACTTTTTTTTTTAGATGAGGTAGTTCCCATAGTTTATATAAGTACATTCATTTTAAAATCTATTAAAAATAAATTATTGAGACAAAATTCTTTGGAAATATCTTGGGATATTTTGTGATTGTGTCGATTTTTTATTTTATCAATTTATCTATTAGTTTTATAGATTTTTTTATTTTTTGTATTCATTGTATGAGATTTAATATCTCACATGGATAAATTATATTGATGGATTAACTAATCATATCATCTTGTTAGTTAGCCTTGATTATTTTAATCATTTTGGATGAATTTGTTGTTGACAAATTTGTTGTAATAGTTCATCTTATGAATGTTATGCTATTGGTATTTCTTCAAAACTAAAATTCCTTAGAATCTCTATTGGGTTTGTAAAATTTTTTATGAATGCTAAAATTAATGAACATTGGCTTACATGTCATAAATAGCATGAAGTTTTTGCTTTAGGAAAACCATCTTTAGTGTGAAGTCAAGGAAATCTCTTTTTATTGCACTACTTTCTTTCCTAGTTTCATGCTTATTTTTTCAATATTACACTTCTTAAAAATATATATTTTTGAATATCCATCTAATATTATAATTTGGATTGATAGTAATTTTGGGACAGGTTTACTCACAAGGGAATTTATCTTAAGTTAGTAGCCTTCAAATTGCTTTCACCTTGCTATTACATCACAACTAAATAGAAGAGTCACAACTTGAAATTCATGCCCTAGTGGTGTCCTAAAATGAGAGGGTGAAAATCATCAACCTATTGGGAAAGTCACAAACTCAAATGTGGGTCTTTGATTCAATATTACCATGTCACTTGTGGGTCTTTTATTCAATCTTAACATGTTTTCCCTACCCATGAGGTTTGGTTTTCCCACTTATATGTGGTCTATTTGTATTAAGATAAGGTCCTAATTTGAATTTATGACATTTATATATACATAAAAACATTAATAAAATCATAGGAATAATGGATGGTATTATCATATACATGTATTTATTATTGACTTGAGTGTTTATTTTTCAATCTTTCAAAAACTATCCTAAAGTAGGGTAGGGTATATTTGAGGTAGACCCCTAAAAAAACCAAATTTATAATATCTTAGAAAGGACTTATTTACATGGATAAGACATCAATTGAAATATAAATATTTTAAACATCTTTACATGTAAATTCATTTATCTGATATATTTTTATAAGATTCAGTGATTAGTAAAGTAACTCAAAAATTTACTGATCATATCATATCATAGGGATAAGGTATGGTATTTCAATAAACATAAATTCCTTACTAACTTAAATGAGTGTTGATTTATAATCTTTCAAAATAAATAATAAATTATGTAAGGGGATGACTAAGGTTGGACTCTTAAAAAATATTGTCTTAGCAAATTCGTCTTGGCATAAATTATAGATCGAGAAAAAGAGAAATAATTTTGACATTTTTCCATGTCAAATCTCTTATTTCAGATAGGTTTATAGGATTTTAGTGTTAATGAAGGGGTTGAAAATTTATGGATAACTTTGACCTAATATTCCACCATTAGAGTATATTTACACTATCAGAGTGGTCATATATTGGTATGTTTCTATCATAAGGGTTTGATTCTATTAATTTCATCATATCACTATCTGCTTTCTATATTTTATTCTACACTTTTCCAGGACCTCAATTTTAGTACTCACTACAAATCTTAATGAGTTAAAAAATAGGTACCCATTTATAAACTCCCTTGTCAATTATAAATTATTTAATGATTTGCATTATATACCCCATATTACCCTATAAAAATATTATTTAATGTATCTTAGTATATTTAGGCTATATTTTACCAAGTACCTTTATATCATGGTTGGTGTAGTTTTTTTAACACTTGTATGCCATCCATGTTAAAAACAATATCAAAGAAATAGATTTCATATGTGTGTAAATATGTGAGAATAGAATAAAAAATAATATCATCCACTTAGTTATATTTTTTGGTATTAAAAATAATCCCATAGAGATATTAATATGGATGATGCCCAAAACCTATTTTGAGAGGCATCTGTAGATATAAAAAAACTAATTTGGGACCCATCAAATAGAAACACACAAAACTCTTTAAATATTTTTGTGAAATCATTATGAAACTTGGTAAACTAGAGATGAATCCTTTTGTACATCATTTCAACATTGAATCCATTTCAAAATTAAATTCAATCTTTAAATTATAGTTTTTAAATGTAAAATAAATTTCACTATATTGAATTTTTTGATTCAACAAATTGAGGCCTACTTCTCAGTAAATTTACTCAATGAATCAAAGAAGATCAATTTTTAAAAAAATGAAGATTTCCTTTTTAGTTTCCTATTTGTGCAAAAACACCAATGAAAAATAAGATTAAAAAATTCAATACCATTGAGATTTGAAGTTAATTTTTAATTATTATGGAAAATGGATATTACTCCATCAAAAATGATAAGAATGAGTATGAGGTTAAAGTAGCTATGCTAGCATAAGTATAAATTAGTTAAATACTATAAAAATGAGTTTCATAGCCACACTATACATCTAAATGAAAATAAAATAAAGAATAATAATGTGATGTAGTACATTGGCAAAATATCACCTTATATTCATTAAAAATACATATTTATTGAATTAAAAATCATTGAAGCAAGCATATGGAAAAAATACCTAGATAGAGGCTAATGCATTGGTGCAAGTTTTATACACCTAATTTGATGAGATAAAACCATATTATTTTAGGATATATGGTTACCCACTCCTTAGCACAAGATGAAAGATGTGAATCTCCTATGTAGTCATGACAGATTAGTGGTTTGATAAAGATAATTACCTATCACCTATGGATTTTCAAGATGTCACTCGAATCTATAGAAAACTATCTCTAAACTTAAGATGGACTTATTTGCATATGAACTATACTAAGTTTATTTAGATTTGATCAAAAAAAATAAAAAGTAAGATATGAAATAAAATAAAAAAATCAATGCAAAATAAGATTAATATCCTTTCAAGAATGAAATTATACTACTAACTACCCTATTATGGAAACTACTCAGAACAAAATAGACATATCAAAGAATAAAAGGAAATTATTTTCAAATAGATTTTTTAACATAAACATAAAAAAATAATGATCTATAATAAATTAATACCATGCACATCTATCATAAAATCAAATTAAATTGGGATTCTTACAAATAAAATAGTTACAATAATTGCAAGCTTAGTGCAAATTTTGAAAACTAAATACATACATCAATCTCATAATTCAAATCATCTTAGTTAAAATTAATCATATATACACAAAACTTGATAAAGATACAAAAACATAAGATCAATATGCTTTCCTAATAATTCTAAATTTTTTATTGATATTCCAAAATCTTCCTCCTAGTGGGAGGAAAATTTCAAAATATAGATAAGTTTATGATGGTACCTCCATGAAAAAATAGAGTACATGAAATTAATATGAATTATATAGTTAAAATTATATTACCACTTAGCTTAAAATTAGATTGGATTGTTACAAAAAATTATAATTCCTTAAAATTATAGTTAGCTTTATGTTTGACTAGAAGTAGTATCTGTTGTGGTACTTGGACTTTCAGTTACAGCTAGGATTAGATGTTGACTTCTTAAAACAAATTCCACATCAAAAAACTACTTATTCATCTAATTTAGGACAATAATTGGTAGTCTATATAGAAATTTATATTTTATTATATATACATCATGATTTATTAAGGAATAATTCAAGACCTATTTTGACTTTAGTTGCTCTTTTGACCTTATATTTTTCATAAGTTACTAGCTCAATCACTTCGTTGCTAACCCCTTAGGTTGCATGTGTTGCTATTTCTTCAAAATTTGTCATAAATGGAATAAGATCAACAACAAAATTATAATGCATAACTGATTGTCTATTTAGCATCAAAATACATGAATAATATCCTCTTGAAATAATTCCAAAATTGTATCAACAACCTTATCAATATTCTACATGATTCCATGCAATTCATTGTCCCATTCTTGGAAATATGCCTTCATACCCATTGCCCAAGTTTGAATCAAATTTATTTCCATCAGAGGCATTATTTTAATGTGAAGATAACAACCTGTTTCACTAATTTTCTAAGAGTGTCCAATTTTTTATCTAGTTGCACATGTTTGTATTGATATAACTTGACCTTATTACTTAAAGGAGTGTTTATGATTTTGGCCTCATTAACCTCAACCAATAGGTTGTATAAATATTCTAATGTCTTTTCAATATTATTAATGACATTATCAAGAACTATAGATTTTGTTTGAGTCTCTAATATCTACATTTTATGACTTAATCCCCAGGCTACCTTCCTATTCATATCCCTTGTAGCTATAATAAATTATTCAAGGTCATTTTCATACTCATCTCGCTTACCTAATTTTGTTTTTCTCTTTTTGGTCAAGATGAATATTTTTTCTTAGACTTAAAGATAATTTTTTGAGAGGCATGTTTCACTCTTCTTAATGTAACCCTTTTCATGTACCCTATATCTTGATCAAATTTCAATATTACTTATGGGATATCAAAAATTACTAGGTGTTGCCTCTACAACATTAGAATTTACATCTTCTATATTCAATATTTTACTCCAGTAGGAAAGGGAATGGAAACAATAGTATGAGGTTTTAGATTAAGAGGAAATGTTAGGACTTGTGTAGGAGTAGAGGGATCAACCACGACATCCATATTACTTGTGAATGATGAATTTACTTTAGGGGAAATAAAAGGTTTAGGTGGATTAAAAAATGAGGTTGGTATGGTGAATACAAGTAGAGTGGAAGTGGATGATAATAATGGTGTGGAAGGTTGGGTGATAATTTATCATTAAGTTACTTCTTTCCTTACTTTCATGAGACAATGTAGTTAAGCATGAGACATTTTTCCTTTCCCATAGTGTCATTGGTATTTGAAATGGTTTTATCAATAATGTGAGACAACCTAGACATATATATGATCTTGAAAGTAGAAGTGATGTTGAGAGGGTCCATAGTTGGAATTTTCCCTTTTATAGGGACTTGTCTATTTAATGTTTCTATTGTGGTGATTGTGGAAGAAGTGGTGGGAGAAATAGAAGGCAAAGGAAAGGATTTTTATTGTAAAATAGGGGAAGCTTTTAAAATAGGTGTTATGGCTTGTGATGTTATAGTCTAAGATTGAGACACATTTTTTTCAACACTTGAAATAAAATGGGTAATGATATTAGTTTTAATTTATGCAATAGTTTGGGAAACTTTAGGAATAGGAAAAGTCTTTTAAAATATTCTACGATAAAAATTTATAATATGAGTGTCCTTCTTGAGAGACATAGAATCACACTTTATTATTGGGAAATATTGTGAGGAAAATAATCAAGAGTTGTATCTTTAATTTATGGAATTTATGGATAAGTCGAATAGCATCATGCCTAAGAGGATTGAGGGGATATTTTTGGGTTATTTAGCCTTGTTATTGTGTAGTGGCATTTGACGTTTATCCTTGAGATTTAACTATAATAGCTTGAATTGAGGAAAAATAATATGTGGTTGAGTTACATGAGGTGAATGGATTGTTATTTGTGAATCATGTGAAGGTGTAATTCCTTATAGTATCCTTTTTATTAAGTGATAATAAATAAAAAGAATTTCCACTTGATTTGATGACTTATTTCTCTCTTCGACTACTCTGAATTGGACTTTCCTAGTTGTTTCCATTGTAACCTTAAGAATTTGCATTTTCCTTATGACTTCCTTTTCATCTTGATAATTTATTAATATTTTTTCCAAACTATATGGATTATGATGATATATAACTTTAACTTTTCCTCTTAGTGTTCCTATATGAGTTACTACCCTACCACTGGGATCCCAATGTCTAAGCTCATTAATAAGAAAATTAAATGATGATTTATGAGTTGTTGCAATTGTCAATGAGTAATATACCTTATAATTATTTCTACAAAATTAGAGAGGTAAAGGATGAACCAAATCACAATCTACTCCATTCATTATTTTATGTGCACCAATCTATAATTTTTTCAAGGATAAACCTAGGCAATGTCAATGGGGCTTTAATTATACCCTCCCTTATGTTATGGTACAATTTGGTAATACTAGTAAACATTGATTTTAGGAAATTACCTCCTTATATCTTTAGATATCCTTGACATACACCTCTCATTGATGGTAGCATGGACTAGTGGATAAAATAAGTCAACTATCATCTTAATATTTTGTCTATATCTATGAATATAAATCCTTAAAAACTTATGTAGGCTTAACCTATAGTGTATTTATGGACATATGTTGCTAAATTATGGGTTATATAACTTTCATGTTATCTTTTAAAATTTATCTATGTTATTATATTATTAGTAGGGTTAGCCTATGAAATATCCATGGATTACATAGAGTATATGTAAGAGGTAGTAGTTAGTCTTTTGTACCATATTGTGAATCCCACTCTTATTGAATTATTATGGAGGTTTCACCCTTGAAGTGGCTCAATAATATTTAGAAATGATTCTAATATTTTAATAATTATTGTTGTGGATATGATTATTCTACTCATATTTATACTATATATTATTCTATTGGTTGAATTATCTAATTAATATCATTATAAGTGATATCATAGCTTTGATTTGTGAAAAAAATTATGGATTAGTTTTTTAGATATGACATAGTTGATGTCTTGAGAACTAGAGGATCTAAAAAATGTAATTTTTTATCTAGGAAGAATTTTTTTGTCACCATAATGGTGTTTGATATTTTATTTTATTTTATTTTATTTTATTAAGTTTGAATTTTTTTCCACATCCTTGCATAAATTATAAGTTATTGGATTCATATAAGTGGGATGATCACTATGGTATATTCCTCTAGTAGATTTTTTTTGGGCCTTAAACCCTAAATTTAAGGGTTTATGCATGGCTGGTCCAAACACTCATATCCATGAAAAAATGTAAGACACTCTATTAAAAATAGCTCATAAGGAGGACATGGATTTTGAAACTTTAAATTCTAGGGTTTTTAGGTTGGTTAACCAACTTCAGTCAAATATGCAAAGCATGGTGAGGAATATGATCTCAATATGGTAAAATGGGACATGGATTATGTGAAGTCTTAGTTGGTATCCATGAATGGGATATTGACCACTCTTTAAGATTGTATTCCATATCCAAATAATAATCCATGATCTCATTTGGGTCCTCCTAACTAGGACAATCAAAACTCAAATACCAATTTGAAGAACATGGTGTAAAAAGTGGAAGTGTGCAAGTTTGATGATAAAGATCTAGTCACTTGAATTAATAAAATGGAATATTATTTTATTTACATCTAAACCCATATGTAGCCATGGCATCTCTATATCTAGAACTCAATTATTTCATTTGGTATAGGTGGTTGTGTGTTCAAAAGAAAATAAAAAGGGGAATCCTTATTACTTGGTTAATGTTTATCATGATTTGTAGATGCACTATCATGATAGATTCATAGAAAACTACTTCAATTAGCTATAAAAGGTATGAAAAATAGGGATTTTCTAATATTACATTCAATAATTCCATAATCTATCATTTTGAATGTATGAAATCAATGTGGACAACATGAATGACATGTTCTTGGGTGGGCTCAAGGATAACATCCAACTTGATGTTCACAGGTTTTATCCAAGTTCAGTATTTAAGTACATGATATTCATGCACAAGTAAGAGGAAAGATACATGGTCAAATGAAGGAATTTCACTAATGGATGAGAATACAATTCACCAACACTATCATTTCCTCAACTTACTAAATTGACCCTTCAAAAAATTAAAGAGAAGCATGAAAAAGGTTTATTTTTTGGTTATGATATCAAGTTGAGAAAATGACATAAATGTGTTGATAATAATTTATTCTACATTGAATGAACCAATTAAGATTGAAAAGATGATGGTGTCTTAGGTGACTATGAAAAAGAGATAGAAGAGGAATCTAAATAAATCTGACCTATTATCTCTTATCATGCACTTTCTATTATTAAAACTCCTCAAACCCTTCATTTTGTGGGTTTCCTCAATAAACACAAGGTGACTGTGTTGATTGACTCAGGTAGTACACACAACTTTATCAAATAATATGTTGGATACTCATTGAAACTATTTCATTTACCTAGATCTGAAATTTCAAGTCATTATTTTAAATGGTGGCACAATCAATTATTCTAGGAAATGACATAATATTAATCTTGCTATAAGAGACTACGAGCTAGATTATCGTATGTTTTCTATTCCCATGGGTGGGTTAGACATTAGTTTTTAAGTCCAATGGCTCACAACCTTAGATGTAAAAGATATGAATTTATAGAAATTTTCCATGTCCTTTCATTCTGAAGGTATGACATTAAACTACATTGATTATGGTAAAATTAACCATAATTGGTTAGTTCACATCAAATCTTGAAGATTCTCAAAAAATGGGTTGAGAAATTTTTAGCACAATTTTTTTCCATTGAAGTTAAACCAACAAAGGCATTTACACATTTTGATCTATAGATGCTCATTGATGACCACCCAAATAGTTTAAGTGCATGCCAAATGGATTAAAACTAAGAAGAGAACATGATCATGCCATTCAATTTCTTCCAATAATTCAACCACCAAAAATAAAACCATATAGGTATCCATATAACCAAAAGTGTGAAATTCAAAATATGGTACATGAGATGTTAGATGCATGTATTATTAGAAATATAAAAAGTGAATATTTTTCCTTAGTGTCCATGGTGCATAAGAATGATGACACTTGGAAGATGTGCCCATAATACATAGACATTAATAAGTACATCATCAAATATACGCTCCTTAGTCTAATAATTGATGATTTTATAAATGAGTTACATGGTGTTGTTTATTTTATAAAACTAGATATTCATTTTGGGTACCATAAAATTTTAATTAGCTATGATGATATCCCTAAAATAACTTTCAAACTCATGAATTCCATTATGAGTTTTTTGTCATGCCTTTTGGTCTCCTAAATTCACCATCTACATTTGATAATTTGATGAACAATGTTTTAAGGCCTTTTTGGAGGAAATTTTTGTTGATGCTTTTTGATGACATCCTAATATACATAAAACCTTGGGAAAAACATTTAAAACATGTACTGTTGGTTCTATAATAAATAAAATTTATGCAAAACCTTCAACATGTGCTTTTGGATTCTAATACGCGGAGTACTTAAGTCATATTGTTTCACACAAGGGATTAAAAGTAGACCCTTATAAGATCAAATTTATGCTAGAGTGGAAAGTTCAATAAACCCTCAATAATATCTGAGGCATTTTGGGGATAACAAGTTACTATCTTAAATTTATGAAAAATTATGGCATAATAGAAACATCACTCATATATTTCTTGAATAATGACTCCTTTCATTGGAACAAAACAACTACCAGGGCCTTTGATAAACTAAAGGAGGTTAGTTTCGCCACTCTTTTTTTAGTTACAACTATTTTTTCAGATAATTTTATTATTGAATGCAATGCATTAGGATATGGCATGGGGGAAGTAATAATGCAAGATCGAAGACCCACTACATTTTAGATTCATGAACTCAAGGATAAAAATAGGCTAAATCCAATCTATGAGAAAGAGATATTGATTATTCTTCATGTATTCAAGCAATGTAGGCCTTATATAATGGGCAAACAATTTAAAATATATATCATGATATTTTAAAATATTTATTATAACATAGATGTTAATTATAATAACAACAAAAATGGGTGACTAGAATGTTGAAATATGAATTTTAAATCATCTATAAGAAAGGAAAAGACAATGTTGTAGGAGATGTATTGTCTAGGAGGGATAAAGCCAATGAGGCATTATTATGTCCAATGACCATTTGGTAGTAAAATTAGTTGGAAAAGGCAAGATCATATGGGAGAATGATAGGGTTAAATATTTTTTGATTAAAAATCTCTAACATGGTTTTAGTTATTTTGACAAATTTGAGTAGAAAGGGAACACATTATGGTATAAATATTGACTATACATATGTAAGAACTTGATCCCCGAGCATAATATCCTTAAGTATCTTAAATCATATCTAATAGGGGGCACTCAATATTTTTGAAAATGTATCATAGAATTAAATAGGATTTATTTTGGTAAGGATTCATGTCATATATATATATATATATATATATATATATATATGACATGAATCCTTACCAAAATAAATCCTATTTAATTCTATGATACATTTTCAAAAATATTGAGTGCCCCCTATTAGATATGATTTAAGATACTTAAGGATATTATGCTCGGGGATCAAGTTCTTACATATGTATAGTCAATATTTATACCATAATGTGTTCCCTTTCCACTCAAATTTGTCAAAATAACTAAAACCATGTTAGAGATTTTTAATCAAAAAATATTTAACCCTATCATTCTCCCATATGATCTTGCCTTTTCCAACTAATTTTACTACCAAATGGTCATTGGACATAATAATGCCTCATTGGCTTTATCCCTCCTAGATAATACATCTCCTACAACATTGTCTTTTCCTTTCTTATAGATGATTTAAAATTCATATTTCAACATTCTAGTCACCTATTTTTGTTGTTATTATAATTAAAATCTATGTTATAATAAATATTTTAAAATATCATGATAAATATTTTAAATTGTTTGGCCATTATATATATATATATATATATCTGTGTGTGTGTGTGTGTGTGGCTAAATTCATGGTGTGTTAATAAAATGAGGTTGAAACAATTAAGATGTAGGTCTTCTATAGCCTTTATACATTCCTAACCTAAGGTGGGAGGAGGTTTACATGGAGTTCATTATATGTTTGTCAAGGTTTAAAGGTAAAAATTTAATCATGGTAATTATGGATAGGCTCACAAAATATTCTTATTTTTTTCTCCTTATCACAAAAATCTATAGCTAGTACAATAGTTGTTGGTTTTTTGGATACATTTTTAAAGTTGCACGGTACTCAAAAGATCATTATAAATGATTGTAATCCCATATTTACATGTAATATTTGGATTGATTTATTATAATTTTTGGGTACTTAATCAAATAATATCTCATCATATCATCCTCAATCTTATAGGCAAAAAATAAATTTGAAAAAATCCTAGAAGGATATCTCTATTATTTTTTCTGAAGAAAAATAATAATTTGCATTCATTGGTTACCACTAGCATAATGGTGCTATAACACTTCCTTCCATACATACTCCATAATTTATCCATTTGTATCACTTTATGGTTATAAAACCTTGTACATCACTTCATCCTTGAAGGTGCAACACAAGGTTTAAGCTATTGAATATCACATTCAAAATCAATAGTAGGTAATAGCTAAACTAAGAGATAATTTGAAAATGGCACATAAAAGAATGAAGCAACAAGATTAAAACTATAGTGAAAATAATTTTTCATTGGGTTATTGAGTATTTGTTCACTTTCATTCATATTAGTAGATATATTTGAATAATCACAAAAAGGATAAGAAAATTTCTCCTAGGTATTATGAGAATTATAAGATCCTACAAAAAATTATTAGTGTTAAATATAAGTTAGATCTATCCTAGTCCACTCACATACATCTTGTATTTCATATATGTTATCTGAAGAAGGTGAATACATATATTTTACACCCAAACTAAGTTACTATAGCTGAATGATTGATTCTAAGTCATTCAACATAAGGATATCATCCAGACACACACTAAAAGGTTGAGAAAAAGAGAGATTATGGAGTATTTGATCAATTTGAAGAATATAAACCATGAATATGAAACATAGGAGGATGAATATTCATTTAAAAAACATATAATTTCATTTAATTTTAAGTAAAACATTTGTTTATATGGGAGGGTTATGTTATCCCCTTTTACTATAACATGTCTAGGGATATGTGTGGCCAAAATTTAGCTTACATAATATTTCATATTATCTTATTATATTTATTTATGTTATTATTTTGTTAGTAGGTTCAAAAAATGGAATAAAAATGGATTAATTATATTATATATAGGATATATTGATTAGTATTTGGGTATCACATTTCAAATTCTGCCCTTATTGCATATTGTCGAGGCTACCTTCATGAAGTGGCTTAGTCATATTTATCAAGTATTCTAATATTTCATAAAATATTTTATGGATATACTTAATATTCTCATATTTTTGTGATATATTTTTAAATTGGTGTGAATTTTATAATTAATTACATTATATCTATTTAGTTTTGTCTTGTATCAATTTTACACAGCCAAATCAAAAGCTGAAAAAATAAAGTTTTATTACATACAATTTTTTGATATTACACTTAGTTTTAGTATACACAATAATACTTATTCATGAAAAAATATTTATTTTATGTGTTATATTTCTCATACATTTTATTTACATACTTTTAAAAGTATACATTCAATGAGATGAAAATGTACAATCATTTCTCTACACATCTATTCTATTTCCCACATGATTTTCAATTAAATTCACATAAAAATTGGTGGAATATTGCTAATGGATGGCCATGCCATCATTTTTAATTCATAATTTACATTGACACATGTTTTGGATTGTTCATATATCTTCCCATTATTATGTTTTTAAATTAAAAAAGTAAAAAAAAAGGGAAAAATACAAACACATTCAAAATAGTCTAAAATCCACATCTAGACTTGAGAATGATTAAGCATATATTTACATCATTTTAATATGTTATTTATCTCATGATTTTTAGATAACATACTCTTTCTTATCACAAATATAATTCACTAGTATTTATGAGTGTTAGCAGGGCATAAAAGTTTTATTTGGACTAAAATGTTGGACTTGCCTCTACCCACAAGCCATGCCATGCTAGGGGAATATTTTACAAAGGTTAAAATATCTATAAATGTTACCATTATATAAATCCTATACCATGTTGAGATATATAATATCTACAAATGTCTTGATAACATCTATATCTTACATTGTGTACATGGATATGTTATTTTATAGGATATGAACACATTAAATATACTTGGGCTAGACTATATTTATATTATATATTTTATATTATTTATTTTAAAAATTAAAATACACTTTTATTTTCTATTGTGTATGTCTCTTGACCCTTGTGTGAAAAATTACTTGAATATCTCCATTCACTAATTGTTTGGTATGTGAAAATTTTGAATGTGTTCATTGCTTGTGGCACTTGGCCCTATACTTCATGTGACATTTGAACATAACCCTTGTTTATAAAATTATTAATGTCCTTTGTGTGATTATTTTTGCCTTGCATATTCAATATTATATTATGGAACATTTGAACATGTCCCTTGTATACAATCCTTGACATTATAATGAGATATTACACTTGTGTTTGTGTTCTTTTTGATATTGTTAAGTTTTATGAGTGACATGACCATACACTAACTATTTCTTAAAATCCTTCTATTAAAACTTTTTCAATGATCTTCATCGATACATTTACTTA